>CAUOFW020003047.1:287266-392884 GCA_963454935.2 Ilex paraguariensis | reverse complement strand
CTCTCATTCTAGTGGAGACATAGGCTTGTAGTAAATAATTTAATGAGAAGGTACATGTGCCAATTTTTTTTATTCAAAGGTGATAAAATAGAGTGTGTTTGTTAATCTAAATTTAGCACTTAAAATGAATGTATTTGACTTTTATTAATTAAGTTCATTTGATAACTAAAATTTCAACTCTTAATATATTAAGTGCTATTTTAAAATAGGCTACAATATTAAGTAGGAGATCCCTTACTTAATTCTGAAAATTGTAAGCGCCAAGTAAAATCATCTTTAATAATATTTATAATATAACAATTATACTCCGAAATATTTTACAATACTATTACAACTCTAATTAGTATTCTTTCCAAAACCTTTAACCTATTTTATCCTCCTTGTCAATCGTTTTCTTCAACAACAGGTCTTCTTCTTCTTCTTTTTTTTCCTTCGCTCGTATGCTGCAAATATAAATTCACTGCACGCACACACTGGCACACGCATGTACAGACAAGCACTGCACACACACCCATCCACCCAAACCACCCACATACAAGCGCAAATTGCACACACATATACACATATTATTAATGAGATTTAATTTAATTTATTTTTTTAATTTGATTATTTATTTATTATTTATTTTTAATCAGATGTTATTGTTTAGTTATTGATTCAATTTATTATTGTTCACTTATTGTTATCCAATTATTTATTAGTTATTGTTCTTTTTTTGATCAAATGTTATTGTTCACTTATTGTGTAATTTAATTTGCTATTGTTCACTTATTATGATTCGATTATTAATTTGTCGTTATTTTTATTTTTATTTTTACTAAATGTTATTGTTCAGTTATTGTGTTATTCAATTATTATTGTTCACTTATTGTGATTTGATTATTTATTAGTTATTATTAATATTATTATTTTATCAGATATTATTGCTCACTTATTTTGTTATCCAGATGTTATTTTTATAGTCAAATGTTATTGTTCATTTATTGTGTTATTTAATTTGTTATGATTTGATTATTTATTTCTTATTCTTTTTTTCTTTAATTATATTTTATTGTTCAGTTATTCTATTATTCAATTTATTATTGTTCACTTATTGTTATTCGATTATTTATTAATTATTTTTTTATCAGATGTTATTATTCACTTATTGTGTTATTTAGATATTATTTTTTGATTAGATATTATTGTTCACTTGTTGTGTTATTCAATTTATTATTGTTCACTTATTGTGATCGATTATTTATTTTTTATTGTTCTATTTTTTTTTGTTATTGGTTAAATGTAGACTAAAATATGATAATAGTGATTATGATTTATGTTATGAATTAAATTAATTTGATACATTGTCACTTTTTTTTAGATATAATCACATTTTATAAATATTTTAAAATTAAAAAGTAGACGGGTAAAATTAAAAACTAATTTATTTTCAGACGTCAGCTTTATATAGTTATCAAACAGTTTGATTTAATTAAGTACTTAAATTTCAGTGGATACTAAACAGTCCACAAATTTAACATTCAGGTTTCAGACTTCAANCCACAAATTCAACATTCAGCTTTCAAACTTTAGCTTTCAGTTTTCAGATTTCAACTTTCAGTTTTAACAAACACAATCTTACTGTCAAACTATGGAGAATTAAGTTGGGCTCTCTCTTTAAATTTGTACAAATATAGAGTTTATTACAGCATCTTCAACCATTATTCTTTTTTAAACCCAAATTTAATTTTGAGTAAAAAAATTTCTCCAATGCTATGCACAAAACCATACCAAATTAAGGAGACTTAAATTTTTACCAAAATTAAGAGAGACTCAAATATTTATCCTTTTCACCAATTATATATATTTTTTCACCAATTATTAGATTTCATTCTCCTTTAAAGATCTAAATGGTATATTCTATTCAACTTTAAATTTGGATTTGTCCTAATTTAAATTTGGGTTTGCTNAAAGATTTAAATGGTATATTATATTCTACTTTAAATTTGGATTTGTCCTAATTTAAATTCGGGTTTGCCTTTCTTTAAATTTGATTTTCTCTATGGGAGAAATCTGCACCAAATTAAGTTTTTTTACCCTTTCTCTTTTAAGGGCATGTTTGGATCATGGATTAAAAGGGAATAACACCAATAGGATAGGAGAAAAAAGGAGGTCCATTTATTTTGCGTTTGGTTAGTAAAAAAGTGCACCAAAATCTCATTCGGGTTTTATCTCGCCCGGTTTTGAAAACTCTATTTTAATTTGCCTATGTTGGTCAAATGGAACCCAAGGAGGGGCTGGGATATTTTTTACAACGACTGAATAAGTGAAAAAAATGACATATTTGTACAAAACCATAAGCCATCAATCTTACTCTTACCCTCCAACAATGTCTCTTTTCGTCCATGTATAGTTGGGTATTTATATTTATATTACTCTTCCATAGATGTGTTATGTGCTACGCAAACACTGAACAAGACTGGATATACTTATTTAAATCCTAACTGGCGGACAAATGGGTGGATTTGGATTGGATAAGAAAGAATATTTTTGAAAATGTCCAATCCGGTCCAACCCTGCCAATCTAAACAGACACTAAATACAGAGTTAGGTCGACATAGAGAATCTATTAGAAATGCTCTAATAAGACCAAAATCCAATTACAATTTAATTGATCTAGTATTTAATTGATTATAAAACACTCAAGTTCATTGGTTAACTAAATCGTATTTCCTAAACCAAAAATCAATTTAACTGCTAGGTGGCCTAGCCAAAAATAAAAGAGAAATTTGTAGGTCGGTACACATAATAGAATTTATTAGGCTAGAAGTCCATTGAGGAAAATATTTTGTGTAAAAATTCATTCCTGATTTGAAAGACTATTATACCCCACAAATTAAGAGTAATTGGTGTAAAGCACCGGTTTAGAAACCAATCAAATACACACAACTCTTCCAAAGAAAACGGATGATGATAACACAAAACTTTTGAAATTCGAATGACAATCCCACATATTTAGGGTTTTTTTTTATTTAGGAAAATTTGAGCGACAATCCCATTTGATGATGCACAAAGTTAATTATGAACGATCAAATCAGTCGAATGTGCGGTGTAACACAATTAATGAAGTAATTAATAATGAGAGACAAAGATTGAGTGGTCGGGTCTAGGTGACCTAACCACTTAAGGTGACAACGGTGACCAGATAACTCTATTAATGAAAGAATACAAGGTAGTAGGAGAGAGAGTGAGAGCGAGAGCAAGAGTGCACTCAAGGTGTAGTCTCCCGTCTCTCTGTGAGAGGTTTACAATTTATAGGCACAGAACCATAGTTGAAGCAGTGACGTGAGTGTCAAGATGCTAGCTTATTGGGGAGGCTAGCTACAATTGGAGATGAGTATTATCCTGAAGTAATGGTTATCCTAATGATTGTTCTCCTGTGAGCCTTGAACTGGGCTCCAGTCATGTGTTAAGTTTGACCTGCCTTTTGTGATTTGGGCTCAACCCATGAACTAAGCCCAGACCTAGTCTAGATTTGAGCTCGTCATTTGCTCCCCCCCCCTCCCATGCCCCAAGTCCTAGTAATGATATGAGGGTTGAGGGCATGAGTGAGCTCCTTCATTTGGGTAGACTAATGTATCTTATTCTACACGGTGGCTTCTTCTCTTCAACTTCCCTCTCCATTGCATTTTTGGAGCTTATCTTTCCATTTGGTATCATCATACCTATGGTTCTAGAGAACTATAATTACTCATTGAATGCGCAAAGTTTCGTTCCTTTACTGCAGAGATCTTTTTTTCCTTTTATGGCAACACAAGCTTAGGGTTCCAAAGGGTTATACATATATATTTGAGGGTGAGCTTCCCTATGCACTCATTTACCTTCAAAACCCATATTTGAGCTTGGGGGAGTCTTCCTTTTGTTCCTCAAGCAATAGGGAGAGGTCAACAAAGAGAAGAAACATAGATCTAAGAGGGAAAATGACACAAAGGGGTACCATGGGCGAAGCCATGGGCAAGGCCACAGACAATGCCATGACAAAGCCATGGGTGGCGCTATGGCCAGTGGAGAAGGCGATGCCATGGAGGAGCTGAGCACTGGAGTTGGGCGATGCCATGGGGGAGCTAGGCGCCATTATGAGAGAAAATCAAAAACAATTAAGGAGCATTACTCCTCACTCGCTCTCTGACGAACAAATTTATCTTCAAGGTTCTCAAGGAAGGGGACCTTTTGTTTTATGAAAGATTGATTCTTTTTAAAATTAAATAGCAACTTTGAAAAAAAATTAAAATCGAGAGTAATTTTTTTTTATATACAACTCGAATACATTATCTCTCATTCTAGTGGAGACATAGGCTTGTAGTAAATAATTTAATGAGAAGGTTCATGTGCTAATTTTTTTTATTCAATGGTGATAAAATAGAGAGTGTGTTTTATTCTCCAACTATGGAGAATTAGGTTGGGCTCTCTCTTTAAATTTGTACAAATGTAAAGCTTATTAGAGTATCTTCAACCATTATTTTTGTTTAAATCCAAATTTAAATTTTGAGTAAAAAATCTTCTCCATGCTATGCACAAACCCATACCAAATTAAGGGGATTTAATTTTTTGTCCAAATCAAAGAAAACTCAAATCTTTACCCTTTTCACCAATTATTTAATTTTTCTTACACCAATTATTAGATTTCATTCTCCTTTAAAAATTTAATGATATATTCTATCATCCTTTAAATTTGGAGTTGTCCTCATTTAAATTTGAGTCTGTACTAATTTAAATTTGGGTTTGTCTTTTTTTTTTTTTTAAATTTGAGTTTCTCTATTGGAGATATTTGTACCAAATTTAGCTTTTTTTTTTACCCTTTTTCCTTTAAGGGCATGTTTGGATCGTGGATTAAAAGGGAATAACACCAGTAGGATATGAGAAAAAAACATGTAGGGTCCATTTATTTTTGCGTTTGGTAAGTAAATAAGTACACCGAAAATCTCATTTGAGTTTATCTCGATCCAATTTGAAAAATCAACTTTAATTCGCCTATGTTGGTCAAATAAAACCCAAGGAGGGGTTGGGATATTTTTTACAATGACTGAATAAGTGAAAAAAATGACATATTTGTCCAAAACCATAAGCCTTCAGTCTTACTCTAACCCTCCAACAATGTCTCTTTTCATCCATGTATAGTTGGGTATTTATATTTATATTACTCTTCCATAGATGTGTTATGTGCTACCCAAACATTTATCAACACTGAATATACTTATTTAAATCCTAACTGGCGAACAAAAGGGTGGATTTGGGTTGGATAGGAAAGAATATTTTTGAAAATCTCCAATCCAGTCGAACCTTGCCAATCTAAATAGACACTAAATACAAAAGTTAGGTCGACATAGAGAATCTATTAGAAATGCTCTAATAATACCAAAATCCAATTACAATTTTATTGATCTAGTATTTAATTGCTTATAAAACACTCATGTTCATTGGTTAACTAAATCATATTTCCTAAACCAAAAATCAATTTAACTGCTAGGTGGTCTAGCCAAAAATAAAAGAGAAATTTGTAGTTTGGTACACATAATAGAACTTATTAGGCTAGAAGTCCATTGAGGAAAATATTTTGTGTAAAAATTCATTCTTGATTTGAAAGACTATTATACCCCAAAAATTAAGAGTAATTGGTGTAAAGCATCAGTTTAGAAACCAATCGAAAAACACACTACTCTTCCAAAGAAAACGGATGACAATAACACGGAACTTTTGAAATTCGAACAACAATCCCATAGATTTAGAGTATTTTTTATTTATGGAATTTTGAGAGACAATCCCATTTGATGATGCACAAATTTAATTATGAACGATCAAATCAGTCGAGTGTGTGGTGTAAAACAATTAATGAAGTAATTAATAACGGGAGACAAATATTAGGTGGTCCCGTCTGGGTGACCTAATCACTGAAGGCGACAATGGTGACCGGAGAACTCTATTAATGAAAGAATACAAGGTAGTAGGAGAGAGAGTGAGAGAGCAAGAGTGCACTCAAGGTGTAGTTTCTCGTCTCTATGTGAGGGGTTTACAATTTATAAGAATAGAGCTATAACTGAGACGGTGACGTAAGGATCAAGATACTAGCTTATTAGAGAGGCTAGCTACAATTGAGTATGAGCAATATCTTGAAGTAATATTTATCCCGATGATTGCTCTTCCATGAGCCTTGAACTAGGCTCAAGTCGTGAGCTAAGTCTGGCCTAACTTTTATGATTTGGGTTCAACTCATGAACTGGCCCCAGGCCTAGTCTAGATTTGGACTCGTCATTTCCCCCCCCCCCCCCATGCCCCAAGCCCTAGTAATGATACGAGGGTTGAGGGCATGAGTGAATTCCTTCATTTGGGTAGACCAATGTATCTTATTCTACATGGCGACTTCTTCTCTTTATCTTCCTTCTCCATTGAATTTTCGAAGCTTATCTTTCCGTTTGGTATCATCACACCTGTGGTTGTAGCGAACTCTAATTGCTCTCATTGAATGGATAGAGTTCTGTTCCATTACTGCATAGATCTTTTTTTCCTTTTATGGCAACACAAGCTTTCCAAAGGGTTATACATATATACTTAAGGGTGAGCTTCCCCTATTCACTCATTTCCCTTCAAAACCCAGATTTGAGCTTGGGGGTGTCTTCCTTTTGTTCCCTAAGCAATAGGGAGAGGTCGATGAAGAGAAGAAGCATGGATCTCAAAGGGAAGACGATGCAAAGGGGCAACATGGGCAAGGCCACAAGTGATGCCTCAGAGATGCCACAGTGAAGCCATGGGTGGCACCACGACCAGTGGAGAAGGCGATGCCATGTGGGAGCTAGGCGCCGGTGGGCAGCTAGCTGGCATCGGCAGAGGGCAGTAGGGTGCGGGCATGCTGGGTAGCATGGGTAGAGTCCTGGAAGGCTTACGTTTTGCCAGGGGGAGAGAGAGTGACACCTTTCGCCCAAGTAAGGCAATTCTGTTCACCCTTTCATTTTTTTGTTATTTTGGTATCCTTTTTTGATACTGGCTCTAATTTTGACTGGCACCCAATCCGCTGAGGGTATGATGATGGATCCTGCACAAGCTTCACAAAGAGGCAAGGGATCTGCTGACAGTGATGGCTTGAAGGTAACCTCCATTTTCAGGTCCATAGATAGTAACGATGACATCGCTAGGATCAACTCAAATATGGTGTCTCTCATTCTAGTGGAGACATAGGCTTGTAGTAAATAATTTAATGAGAAGGTACATGTGCTAATTGTTTTTATTCAACAGTGATAAAATAGAGTGTGTTTTAGGGTGTGTTTGTTAACCCAAATTTAGCACTTAAAATGAATGTATTTGACAATTATTAATTAAGCTCGTTTGATAACTAAAACTTTAACTTTCTTAATATGTTAAGTGTTCCTTTAAAATAGGCTACAATATTAAGTAAGAAATCTCTTACTTAATTATGAAAACTGAAAGCACTAAGTAAAATCATCTTTAATAATATTTATAATATGACAATTATACCCAGAAATATTTTACAATACTAATAAAACTCTAATTAGTATTCTCTCCAAAACCCTTAACCTATCTAGCCTCCTTGTTAATCGTCTTCTTCAACAAGAAGTCTTCTTCTTCTTTTTCTTTTTCTTTTCCCCTTCACTTGTCTGCTGCAAGTATACATTCACTGTGCACCCACAAACACATTCATTGCACACACACCCACACATCCCCACACGCACACATAGAGAAGCACTACACGCACACACACCCACTCAAACCACCCACACACAAGCACAAATTGCACACACATATACACATATTATTAATGAGATTTAATTTGTTCTATTTTTTTAATTCAATTATTTATTTATTTATTTTTAATCAGATGTTATTGTTCAGTTATTGTGTTATTCAATTTATTATTGTTCACTTATTGTTATCTGATTATTTATTAGTTATTGTTTTTTTTATCAAATGTTATTGTTCATTTATTGTGTAATTTAATTTGCTATTGTTTACTTATTGTGAATCGATTATTTATTTATTTATTTTTTTACTAAATATTATTGTTCAATTATTGTGTTATTCAATTATTATTGTTCACTTATTATGATTGTTCACTTATTGTTATTCGATTATTTATTAATTATTTTTTTATCGGATGTTATTATTCACTTATTGTATTATTCAGATAATATTTTTTGATCAGATGTTATTGTTCACTTATTGTGATTGATTATTTATTTGCTATTTTTCCATTTTTTTTAGTTATTGATTAAATGTAGACTATAATATGATAATGGTGATTATGATTTATGTTATGAATTAAATTGATTAGATATATTGTCATTTTTATTAGATAAAATTATATTTTATAAATAATTTTAAATTAAAGAGTGGAAGGGTCAAACTGAAAATTAATTTATTTTCAAACGTCAGCTTTGTATAGTTATCAAACAATTTGGTTTAATTCAGTATTTAAATTTTCGTGGATACAAAACAGTCCACAAATTCAGCACTAGCATTTAGCTTTCAAATTTCAGCCACTGGACCACTGAATAGGACAAGGAATGGTCATTGGTTCGCTGAACCAGACAAGAAATGGCCACTGGATTGCTGGACTGAACAAGAAATGGCCACTGGACTACTGAACTGGAGGAAAAACAGATGGAACCGGTCTGAACTGGTGTACCCTTCACTAGATCGGTCTGAACCGGTGTAAACCTTACTAAACTGAATTGAGTTGAACCAGACATGGACCGATCTGGTCTGGTTTGGATTTTACTGGATTTGGGCTTGGATCTGGATTCTGCCACCCAAACCTACAACTGACCCAGTTGAAGTGGGTTGTCTTCTGCACCAACAAACCCTAATGCTCCTCCACTGTTGACGGCGCCTAGTATCCAACAACACCACCACGTAGCCACGCAATACCACCACGCAACCACACGACACCAGCACATAGCCACACATGTCACAAACATCACACCCAAACCTCTTCGACTACCACCACAACCACCAGACGATCACACCAATTGACAGCGACTACCACCACCACCAACGTCGACCTCCTCGTCACACCTAATCACCGACGACGACGACAACAGTAGGCATAACAACAACAAATGATGAACCCTTGATTTAATATTTGGATTTAGAATTGTTTTTCTCTGATGCAATGTTAAGTTGGGAGAATTAACATAATATTAGAGATAAACAGAGAGCGGTCAAAATTTAACCTACCTCTCATTCATCAATTGTATTTATATTTACCTTACAATAATAAGAAAGACAGAATACACCCTCTTATATTTACACATAATACCCTAACACTCTTAACAATTTATATATACTACCCTAATACTCTTAATACCTATAATTTAGGTATTTCGGTATAACAAATAAGCATAATCAACGGCTCGATGAGAGTTAGTCAACTGGGAGAGCGTCTAGAGAAATTTCAGCAAATCTCTAACGAATATCCCAAATTGATGAGAGGTCTGTCACCTTCCATCGTCAATCAGGGAAACCCTAACAAGAAGAGACACTATAATGGGTATCAAGTTTCAGTAAAAGGTACTATAAGGGATAAAAAAAGGATGAATTCCCCTCAATAGAATTGAGCTAGATATGCTTAATAAAAGGTGTTTCTGAACTTGATCTCTCAATCTTCTCTCCCTGTAAGACGAACAAACTGCCCAAGATCGAAGTGCTTCAATCGAAGGCATTCCGATGCTTAAGTCAGTAATGGAATAAAGATGATTGCTAGAAGAAAAGGGGAGTTCAACATACCTTTTATCTTGACTCTTTTTGGTTTTTATAGACCCTGTTCAGCTAGGGTTTCCATGAATTTCGATTCAAGGTGGCACACCTTCCTGCAATTGAGCGATTCAGTTTGTAAAGCTGTTGAAATTTCTCTGGCAGTTTCCCTTGGCCTATAATTAAACTTATTAGCTTATCTTGAACGCCTAAGTTTTTGGCGAATCTCTATCTTTTCGTCTACTATTTCAAAACAGCTCGGTCACAATAAGACCCGAGCTCTTTCAATACTTGTTGAACACATTGACTAGCAAGGTTTGGTAAGAGCCGAGCTCTTTCATTGCTTTGCCGAATTCTTTGGTCAGTTCGGCTAGGTCTGTTTTGATTGAGTAGCTGATATCTTCGTCACGTGCCCTGTCTTGTCATTCTTATGTGAGCTCATTTAATGTTTTAACACGTGTAATAATGGGAGCCAGCCCCTTCATTTGCCCCCAGAAAAAACGTCTGACAAATGTCTTTCTTCTGTCAGCCGTTTTATGCCTTTTCATTATCATTGCGCGTGACATTTCCCCTTGTTTTGGCGGCATGTTTTGGCATTGAAATATTGCCTTTTAGAATTCCTCCCCTTTATAAATGATTTCTCTTCGCTTTTCTGTCACTTTGCCTTCTCAGTTTTAGATTCATCTCTTTCTTCGTATCTACACCACATTTCTTCTTTTTGCGTTCATCTTCCTCAATGGCTCTTCTCACACCCTCTGAAATTCCTACTTTCAAAACTAAATACAACATTCTAGACGATGTTGAGGTAAAGGTCATTGAAAAAGATGAGCCCCTGATTGGGACAAGGGAGAGCATCCCCATTCCAACTCGTGCCATTACTAAGGGTGGAGTTCGATTCCCTCTTTATCCTTTCCTCCTCTTGGTACTTTCTGCTGCTAAGTTTTGCCCCCTCCAGTGCTGTCCCAACTTCTTTAGGATAATTATGGGGGTGTCTACTTTGAATAAGCTTCTGGGTTTGAGCCTTGGTTTGTGGGAGATTTTATACTGCTATATCATCAAGCCTGCTGGTGACAACTACTACCTTGCTGTTAGGAAGAAGGAGCGATATCTGGTAACACATCTTCTTGACTCGAATAAGGGTCATGAGAACGATGTGATTTTTGTTTCTAACAATTGGGAATATGCTGCTGAAGCCACTCTATCCTATCGTTATCCTTATGAAGAAAGTGCTCAAGGTATTTGAATTTTTCACTCCTCCGAGTTTTTCTTCCCTTTTTTTTTTACTGTTTCTCTGATATAAGACTTCTGCGTGAAGGAGAGATTGTGAAAGGCCAAGTTCCTGAATCTTCTGTGAAGATTGATGAACTTAAGAAAGTTTGGGACTACAATGAGATATTGTTCTGCCGAGCTGCTCATACATTGCTTGGTTACACACCAACCTACACATCTTTCATAGTCGTGCCGAGCCGACCAAATGTTACAATTGCTGCAAATCGGGATAAGATCCAAATTGTTCGAGAACGAACACCCCGAGCACGTAAAAAATCTTCTCTCGTCAGTTCTGGTTGAAGGACAATGAAATTTTTTTGGGACTTTTTATCAACTATTGAGCCAACCCCATCCTCCGAAACGATTTCAACAACTTCCGTGCCTCCTATCCTTGTTGCAGATGAGCCTGCTGTCGATGTTCCTGCAGAGTCTGTTCTTCTAGATTATGTAGATATGCCAATTGGGGAACAAGCAAACATGGTTCAAACTGTTGAAACTTCAATTCTAGTTGAGTTAGATCCTCTAAACTCAGTTCATTCTCCTATTCCTCAAGATGATTCAATTTTTGAACTTGCCAAAGACCCTGCCCCCGAAAAGGTGAAGGATTGCCGAATCCGAGGCAAACCTCTCTCCCATCAATCCTCCTTTCCATCCTATTCTTAGGACGAAGAGGAGAGAAATCACTGCAAAAGATTCTGCAATTGAAGACTTGAATGTTGCTGTGGGGATTGCTCAAAGGTAATTTTGCTTCGGGACTTAGCTATGAACGCAGCTTTAACTGATGACGAAGTATCCCATCAAGCAATTTAGCATATGGTCTTGGTAAGACTTGCTCGTTTAGGCTTTCCTTATTTTCCTCAAGATTTTTCTTCAAAGTTTTTCTTAAGTCTTTTTTTTTTTTTTAAAACAAGGGACTGCAAAAAGTTCATGAGGTCTGGGCTACGATAGCCAAAAAGGATAAGGCTATGAAGGTTGTTATCCACGCCCGAGCCTCTGCCCTAGCCAAGGAGTCTCAGGATGAAGAGTTTGCCAAAATCTACGAAAAAGATAAAGTTCTAGAGGCTCAAAATCAAAGCCTGACCGAGGATAACAAAAAGCTTCAGACCGAGTTGAGGCGGCTAAAGGATTTTGAGCATGAAGTGAGTGTCAAACTCTCCCAACCTCAGCTTGATTACACTAGTCTTTTGGAGGAGTTTGAACAGTACAAGGCGGAGGCAAAGGAAAAGGAGGACATTGCTTATGAAGAAGGCATGGAAAAGGCAAAAAATGACCTAGCTCTTTAGATTCCAGAATTAGAGAAGGCGTTTTTCAGTAAGGGCTGGCATGCTGCCCTAACAACCGTTGGACTTCCTTCATCATCCGAGGTCTATACTTGCCATTCTCTTCCTAGCTCCTCAAAGTCCCCTACTACTTGACAACACTAAGAATATTTTTTTTTTTGCAACTTCTGATGTAAAGAACCTTTTGAAACATGGTTGTAAACTTTTTTGAAGTTTAAATGAAAGTTCCATTTGTCTTTAGTGATTTGTTTAAGAATACTTTAAAGCATCTAGAAAAATATAACTTTGAATTCTTAGAATCAATTCGGCCTTTGAAGTTATGGCCTTAGCCCGGCCTTTCTTCGAATAGATCAGTCTCTCAACAGAAATCAATAAAGCACTTAAAAAAATTTTGGACCCTTGAAGCTTCAGCCCAAGCTCGGCCCTTCTTTAAAGAGCTCGGTCTCTCAACAGAGACCTTTAAAATACTCAGGGAAAAAAAATTTATACTTTTGAAGTCATGGCCTTAGCTCGACCCATTTTCGAAGAGCTCAGTCTCTTAATAAAAACCTTTAAAATACTCAAAAAAAATTTATACTCTTGAAGTTATGGCCTTAGCTCGGCCCATTTTTGAAGAGTTTGGTCTCTCAACAGAGATCTTTAAAATACTCAAAAAAAATTTATACTCTTGAAGTTATGTCCTTAGTTTGGCTCATCTTCGAAGAGCTCAGTTTCTTAACAGGAACCTAAATGTACTTAAAAAAATTTTAATTCTTAAAGTTATGACACTTGCTCAGCCTTTCTTTAAAGAACTCGGTTTATGGTAGAGCTACTCTTATTCTCCTTGGGCATCTAAGAGTGTTTCTACCCCACACCGACCCGTCAATTTGATTGAATTCAAATCCATCCCAAATTAGCTTACATTGTTATGCCTAACTGTGAGTCTAGATTAGATCGAGTGGCTGCGTCTGATTCAAGTGTATAACTTCTATCATGATTTTTTCCCTCTCTACCTTAACAGTAGGACATATATAAACAGGAAAAGAAATAAGTTGGTGAATCTTCAGAAATCTTTATTAATATCCCCAATTCATATCAGTACAGTTGCAAATAACTTGATCCTTAAAGGGTACCCTTAAGTTTTCGAAGGCACTTCGGAGTTCTATTCAAAAATGTACTTTTTAGAAATAGAACTTTCTAAGGTTAGCTGTGTTTCAGGGGCGAGGCACTGCCCTATGGTCTAAGGTTTCGAGCTCATAATACCCACTGCCCCTTGCTTGGGCTATTTTGTATGGATCCTCACAGTTTGCTCTAAGCTTTCCATGCGTTGGGTTCTTTGCTGATCCCAATACACATCTAAGGACCAAATCTTCCATGTGAAAGACCGATGGTAGACTTTCTTGTTATAAGCTCGGGACATTTGATGCCGATAAGAAGCCATCTTTATAGCTGTTTGTTCTCTTTTCTCCTCTGCTAGGTCAAGATCTCGGGTGATAACTGTATCGTTACTGTTGCTTTCGACTAGTTCAGTTCTCAGGGTAGGTAAGCCAATCTCTAACGAAATTACCGCTTCCATTCCATAAGCTAGGGTGAAAGGGGTTTTGCCAGTTGAACGCCGAGGTGTGGTTTGGTTCTTCTACAAAACACTCTACAACTCCTCTACCCATCTCCCTTTAGCATCCTCTAACCTTTCTTAATTCCATCCAAGATTGTCTTGTTGGATATTTCTGCTTGTCCATTGCTCTGAGGATAAGCTGGAGTGGAATAGTGGTTTCGAATTTCATATTGCTGACAAAAAGCTATGAAGGGACCACTATCGAACTGTGTGTCATTATCCGAAACAAGCGTGTGTGGAATTTCAAATCTGGTAATGATATTCCTCTAGACAAACTTCCTTGTATAAGTATCTCTGATGTTGGCTAGGGGCTCGGCTTCCACCCATTTCATGAAATGGTCCGTTGCAACTAAAAGGTACTTCCTATTGCCAAGGGCCTGAGGTAAAGGGCCCACTATGTCTAGCCCCCATTGCGCAAATGACCACAGGCTCGCTTACGGTAGCAACTCTTGGGATGGTTTTCTCAGTATTGGTGAGAATTTCTGACATTTTTCACATTGTCTGACAAACTATTGGGTGTCTTTTTGCATGTAAGGCCACCAAAAACCTTGAGAGATGGCTCGGTGAGCCAGAGACCTTCCACCAGTATAATCATCACAACTTCCTTCGTGAATTTCGGATAAAAAGTCAGAGATTATCTTTGGGTGTACACACTTCAAATATGGGCCTCCAAATGAGCGTTGGTAAAACTTATCTTTTAGAGATAACCAGAATCTGGTTGCTTTCAAATGTAACTTATAAGCCTCCTTCTTGTCCTCAGGCAAGTTACCATTCTTTAAGAAGCCAATGATTAGGTCCATCCAACTCGGCTCGGATTCGTTATATAAGACTTCATCGGTATAGGTCAACAAAGTGCTGGACTCAAACTGGAACTCGATGGTAAGAGTTCTTTCAGTTTCTTGGTTAATTTTCGAGGCCAATGAAGTTAAAGCATCGACATGCGAGTTTTTTTCTCTTCCAACTTGCTGGATCGAGTATTTTGGAATTTTGCTTAGTTCCTTTTCTACAATGGCAGGATACGCTATCATTCTTTCATCCTTTGTTGTATATTCCCCTATTATCTGATTCACCACTAGTTGTGAATCAAAGAATATCTAGAGCTTCGTTGCCCCAAATTCGATTACTAGTCTTACTCTATCTATAAAAGTTTCATACTCAGCTTCATTGTTTGAGGCTTGGAAGCGGAGCCTGATAGCTTTCTACAAAATACAACCATCTAGACTTACTAGTATGAGGCCAATGCCAACACCCTTTTAATTGGAAGAAAGGTCTGCATTTATCAGATGCTTGGGATATGAACCTTCCGAGCGCAGCTGCCATTCCTGTTAGCCTCTGTACGTCCTTTAAAGTATGGGGTGATTGCAGTTCGAAAATGGCATTTTCTTGGTCGGGGTTCTCCTCTATATTTCAGTGGGTGACCAGGAATCCAAGGAATTTCTCTCATCCAACAAATGCACATTTTGAACCATTTAATTTCATCTTGTATCTTCGTAGAACATCGAAGGTACTCTTTAAGTCGGAACAATGACTAGTGGCTCTCTGACTCTTCACCACCATATCATCGATATAGACCTTTATAGTACTGTCTATCATGTGTGAGAACATCTTGGTTACCAACCTTTGATACGTTGCTCCTGTATTCTTTAATTCGAAGGGCATTACCCTGTAACAATATGTCCCTTCGGGCGTTATAAAGACAGTTTTTTCTTGATCTTCCTCGGCAAGGGGGATCTAATGGTATCTTTTGTAGGCATCCAAGAAGCTCATTTGCTCATGCCCAGTAGTTGCATTGACCAATTGATCTATCTTAGGCAGGGGAAAGCTGCCTTTTGGATAGGATTTGTTGAGGTCGATGAAATCCACGCAAACTCTCAATTTTTCGTTCTTTTTCTTCATCACCACGGTGTTTGACAGCCAGATTAGATATTGTACTTCCCTAATTGTTTGGGATTCAAGCAATCGTACTACTTCCTCTTTTACTGCATCTTGATGCTGAGGGCCAACTTCTTGAGCTTTTGCTTGACTGACTTGAAACTAGGGTCAACGTTCAAATGGTGACATGCCACTTTGGTCAGTATGCTGAGCATATCACTCGTGCTCCAAGTGAAAACATCGACATATTCTCGCAGCAAGGTAACGAGCTCTTTTTGCTACTCGGGGCTAAGAGCAGCTCTCAACAAAAAGTACTTTTCTCCATCTCCATCATCCTTGTCTAAAGGTATTTTATTCAAGTCTTCGACTGTTCGGTCTGTCACTTCTTTTTCTGTACCTAAAGGTATTTTAGGGCTTTTCATGATAGCTTGTTTGGCGGAATCAACCGAGCTGTCAAGGGTTGATTGCTATTTTGCCTCTTCGGCTATTGAACTCTTCTCTCGAATCTATACTATATCTTTGGTTTTGACTAAGGCCAATAAGAAGGTTCTGGAACTGACCTGGTCTCCTCGGATGTTCATTATCTTTTCAAATGAAGGCAATCTCAGCATCTGGTGGTATGTTGATGGTACCTTGTTCATCTCATGTAACTAGGACCGCCCTATTATCACATTATAAGCCAAAACCGTATCCATTTCTAGGAACTTGATCATGACACAAACTGGCCCTGTCTTTACAAACAGCGTGATCTTCCCCCTAGGAAGAATTGTTCTCCCACTAAATCTAATTAGTGAAGTATTTGAGGACTTAAGACTCTCCTGCTTGAGACCGAGTTTCTCGAAGAGATCCATGTACATGATTTTGGAGGAACTCCCTAGATTGATCAATACTCTTCTCACGTTGTGGTTGGCAATCCTATGTGTTATCACCAACGCATTATTATGCTGCTGATGGATTCCGATCAAATCCTGCTCAGAGAAGCAGGTAATCCCCGCTGCGTCCTCAAACTTCGTTCTTTTGGAACTTACCTCTAGATTTAGCCACAATTCAAACACCTCTATTTCCATTGCGACTTTCTGGATGTAGGCCTTGGCAGCATTGTTGGTGGCCATTTGCGGGTTGGTGGCGGCGTGGATTACGTTTATCACTCTTACTGCCGTAGTCTGGTCTTCTCTCGGCTCGGCTCTCTCTTTGTCGGCCCTGGCTCCATCCTCGATGAACTCAGAGAGATGTCCAACCTAAACCAGTTCTTCCAAATGTTGTTTCAAAGATCGACAATTTTTAGTCATATGTCCCACATCTCGATGATATGAGCATCTAAAATTTGGATTTCTCTTTGAGAGATCCCCCTGTTAACTTATTGGGCCACTTGAAGAATGGTCATGTCTTGATTTGATTCAATATCTTTTATATTGGTTCTTTGAACAACATATTTACCCCGAGAAAAGAGGACTTTTGGGGATAACCTTCCTTATCATTCTTCCTTCTGCCCTTTCTGATCGACTCGGTCTGCTTGTCACGACCGAATTGTCTCTTGCCTTGATGCTTTTTAGCCACATCTTTGGATAAGTCGTCATCGACTTTGGCATACTTCTCGATCCTAGCCATCAATTCTTCCAAGTCGGTGGCTGGCCTTTTGGTGAGTGATTGGTACAAAGGGTTCTCTTTTGGCAAACCAATTTTGAAGGATGTAATTGCAATTTCAAGATTACATCCTTCTACCTCATTCATCGTTTCTCAATAGCAATGAGCGTACCCTCGTAGTGTTTCATTATTCTTCTTCTTTAATGTCAGCAAAGACTCGACATCCTTTGGTTACTTACTGCTAGTAATGAATCGAGTTGTGAACTGCTCGGCCAGTTGTGACCATCCATCTATCGATCCCTTCGGCAAACTGTCGAACCATTTCATGACCGACTCCCTAAGACTACTAGAGAAGATGGTGCAAAGCAGTTGTTCGTTCCTTCGGTGAACGGTCATCAACTGTCTATAATGTCTGATGTGTGAGGCTGGCTCAGTTTTTTCGTCGTAAAGTTTGAAATTCAGGATGGTAAACTTGCTTGGGATACGCCCCCTTTCAATCCATGAAGTGAAAGTTGATGACTCTGATCCATCCTGTATTCCCCTGTTACTTTCCTGGCTAGGTCCCTAACTGACCTCTGCTCGGCCTTTTTCAAGCGGTTGTTGAGTTCCTCGGTGATGAACTGCTTCCAAGTATCCTTTTCTTGGATCCGGGGTTTCTTTTGTTGAAACTTGTTTTCATCAGCACTTCTGATTATGTCGGGTTTCTTTTCGGGATTTTTTCACCGATTTTCCCTCACACGCTTCTCTTTCCTGGTTATCTCCTTTAGCTTAGCTTTGAATTCCTCATTCTCCTTTATCAGGTCTTTTTCCCTGACATAAGATTTTTTGAACAGTTTTTCATGAGCATCTAGCCGGTCCTACAGGGATTGGACCAGCTTTGCCAAGGAGTGGTTTTCCCCCTTGGCACGGAGGGATCCTCCACGATCTCCGCCTTGTTGGTTTTGATCCCTGGTTGGTTTGAAGTTTGGTGAGGATATCTTGTTATCCTCATGGGGCCCGGATGGGCTTTTGTTCATATGCAACCTCTCATTACCATCGGATGGAAGTGACACTAGATCAGAATTCCCTATGGCAAAACTACCCACAGGTGATCCAATGGCGCTTCTGAGTCTCGACATTGAGGCTTTTTATTTCGTGTGATGATAATTTTCCCACAGACGGCGCCAAAAAATGTAAGGGATAAAAAAAGGATGAATTCCTCTCAATATAATTGGGCTGGATATGCTTAATAAAAGGTGTTTATGAACTTGATCTTCCAATCTTCTCTCCTTGCAAAATGAACAAACTGCCCAAGATCGAAGTACTTCGATTAAAGACACTCTGATGCTTAAGTCAGTAATGGAGTAAAGATGATTGCTAGAAGAAAAGGGGAATTCAGCGTACCTTTCACCTTGGCTCCTATTGGTTTTTATAGACCTTGTTCAGTTAGGGTTTTCATGAATTTCGATTCAAGGTGACATACCTTCCTTCAATTGAGCAATTCAGTTTGGAAAGCTGTTGAAATCTCTCCGATAATTCCCTTGACCTATAATTAAGCTTATTAGTTTATCTTGAATGCCTAAGTTTTTGGTGAATCTTTATCTTTCCGTCTACTGTTTCAAAACAGCTCGGTCACAATAAGACCCGAGCTCTTTCAATGCTTTCTGAATACATTGACCAGCAAGGTTTGGTAAGAGCCAAGCTCTTTCATTACTTTGCCAAATTCTTTGGTTAGTTCGACTAGGTCTGTTTTAATTGAGTAGCTGATATCTTCGTCACGTGCCCTGTCTTGTCATCCTCACGTGAGTTCATTTAATGTCTTAACACGTGTAATAATGGGAACCAACCTCTTTAGGTATGCTGAATTCTCTTTGCATACATATTCTCTATATTCAATTATTGACTTAAACATCAGAGTGTTTTCGACCAAAACACTTTTGTGCAGAAAGAGGCAGAGTACAAATCTCGACCTGAACAATCCTTATGGGAGGTAAATTCATTCTTTTGCCCGTACAGTTGTGATCCCACCCCAAAAATTGTAACCTACTAAAAAAGTTGAAATCTCATCCAAAAAGTTGAAACATACCAGAGACATTGTAACCCCACACGAAATAGTTGTAAGCTCACCTCAGAAGTTGTAGCCTAGTCATAACAAAGCCTAAAAATGTTGTTACCAACCGAAAAAAGTTTGAACTTAATAAATTAGGACCAACCATAACCGGTGGCGATCAATCCCAATTTAACAATGGGTTATTAACACTTTTGTCCTGAAACTATCAATTTTGTGAGTTTCATGCCCAAAAAATATTCAATTTCTTTAAATAGTCTCGTTTTTCAATAGGACTTTAAAGAATGATTAAGGGCTAAATCACACTGATTATAAAATTTTACGGGACAAAATTACAATATTAAAACTATTAACCCTTTACATTAGTGCAGGTCATGAGCATTCACGGTCGATCGTCTTTCATACAAACCCAACCAACCTGGAATACGGTTGATCGGATCATCGATACTTGCCAAACCCTAATTCGAACCGTTCTATTCTCACCCAATCAATCTTCCATATTCGAAGAACTCAAAGCCTAACCCTGTCAAAGAACTCGGTGAGGAGACGGGGAATTGGGTGGATGATTTTCGGTGGTTGAGATCTGTGCAGTCTCTGAACTGGTTAATTTTACCGGAATTTAAACTTGTTGGCACTGTTACTATTTAGAGTTTGAAAATTCGAAATGAGAACAATGCCTTGAATCTTTTTTCTTGATGAGCAATCTCTGTATTTCATCGCACAAGTGCAAAAGAGGTAATTTTGTTTGTTGCATTTGGTTTTTTATTGGAGTCAACTGTCATATTGAAGTATCCATAATTCAATTTACTTTTTGTCTTTTTGATAGTTGTTGCATATCATATATTTGTGTTCATCTTTTCTTGATTTTTGTTTATATTTCTTTAGGCTGTGTTAAATCTTATATGAGATTATTTGAGTGATGTATAGAATAATTTTTTAAAGTATGAACTGGTACAATCCACATTCATTGGCTTATGGGTGAATCCATGTGTATGTGGGTGGCGTGTGGTGGATATATGTGTGGGTGAATCCATGTGTATGTGAGGTGTTTGACATTGTGTTTAGCCTAGGATGGGCGTGTCTTGCAACAAGTGTAAAATTCAATTGATGGTTTTTTTTGGCTCAAGGTCCACTAATCACGGCCCAGTCAAGTTTGATCATACTCCCATAAAAAGGATTTCAATTCAATGTGCTAATCCTTCTGAAGTGGTGTTCAGGATTAGTTTTCATGTCTTCATGTCATTTTTGGATTTTGTATATATTGTTATATCTTTCTTCTTCTTGACTTTGTTATTAGCCAAAAGTAAATAATCAATCCTATGTGCATTATTCCGTTTCTAGATCAAGATGCTATCTATTAAGGACACAATGACAATTTGAGTGCATAATTTACTAACTATGATGTGATAATTTGAATGTATTCGAACATTGTTGAACAATGTCAATAATTTTACTCTCCGGATCTTTATTTTATATATTCTTGTTCATATTGCACATAAAAGATGATAATGCAGTTCAAGCTAATCCTAAACCATTCTCGGCAGTCCAAAACCCTTGTACCTAAAGCGCATGAACCCACTCAAATTTTGGATCAAAACATTTCTGCATGGTCTATCTCAACTTTATGATTTTATAAATTGTGGGGTTAGAGATTGTGGTGATAATTTTGTGATTTCTATATTAAAACGAGAACTTTTAAACCTTGATCATCCATCCTCTATGCTTCCTTAGATTCATTGTTGGTTGTATCCTTTACAGAGTTAGGAACATGGTTCTTTGTACATCTATATCTATATTTATATCAATACTACTATAAAATGTACCTATCTTAGAAAAATTTTTGATTACCTAAAATACCCCCATATTATACTCAAAAGACATAAACATCCCTGAATGAAATCTGGCTTCTAATCCCTCAAGCAGCCTCTTTGTCTTACTTGTAATGTTTTTGTCATCCTTTTAATTCAATGTTTCCCATCTATATAAATTTATTAGTGTTTTGACTTATCTTAGACTCTTAATTGTCTTGGTCACTGGACGTTTTCTTTATGGGAAATGCCCTTTTTATTCTTTGTCTCTTCATAGTCTCTTAAAATAGGTGAATGGCTACTTCGCTGGTTATACCAGAATAGGTGATTAGCTACTTCGATTGTCTGGTAACCCATCTTGCCACCTCTCTTTTTTTGCACTTCGGCTAATTTATTTTACAATAAACCCGTCTCTCCCCTTTTATTTTGATTGTTTGGAGGTTTTGAATTGGGGGTTGTTTTAGGTAATGGTTTTACGTTGAAATGTGGAATGATCATCATTTTCCTGTAATGATTTATAGAATTTAAAACCTTAATACTCTCAATCACAATGCTGGTTTTAGTTCTGGTCTTGTGGCTGACGATTTGTTTAATGTAATTTGGTNTGCAACAAGTGTAAAATTCAATTGATGGTTTTTTTTGGCTCAAGGTCCACTAATCACGGCCCAGTCAAGTTTGATCATACTCCCATAAAAAGGATTTCAATTCAATGTGCTAATCCTTCTGAAGTGGTGTTCAGGATTAGTTTTCATGTCTTCATGTCATTTTTGGATTTTGTATATATTGTTATATCTTTCTTCTTCTTGACTTTGTTATTAGCCAAAAGTAAATAATCAATCCTATGTGCATTATTCCGTTTCTAGATCAAGATGCTATCTATTAAGGACACAATGACAATTTGAGTGCATAATTTACTAACTATGATGTGATAATTTGAATGTATTCGAACATTGTTGAACAATGTCAATAATTTTACTCTCCGGATCTTTATTTTATATATTCTTGTTCATATTGCACATAAAAGATGATAATGCAGTTCAAGCTAATCCTAAACCATTCTCGGCAGTCCAAAACCCTTGTACCTAAAGCGCATGAACCCACTCAAATTTTGGATCAAAACATTTCTGCATGGTCTATCTCAACTTTATGATTTTATAAATTGTGGGGTTAGAGATTGTGGTGATAATTTTGTGATTTCTATATTAAAACGAGAACTTTTAAACCTTGATCATCCATCCTCTATGCTTCCTTAGATTCATTGTTGGTTGTATCCTTTACAGAGTTAGGAACATGGTTCTTTGTACATCTATATCTATATTTATATCAATACTACTATAAAATGTACCTATCTTAGAAAAATTTTTGATTACCTAAAATACCCCCATATTATACTCAAAAGACATAAACATCCCTGAATGAAATCTGGCTTCTAATCCCTCAAGCAGCCTCTTTGTCTTACTTGTAATGTTTTTGTCATCCTTTTAATTCAATGTTTCCCATCTATATAAATTTATTAGTGTTTTGACTTATCTTAGACTCTTAATTGTCTTGGTCACTGGACGTTTTCTTTATGGGAAATGCCCTTTTTATTCTTTGTCTCTTCATAGTCTCTTAAAATAGGTGAATGGCTACTTCGCTGGTTATACCAGAATAGGTGATTAGCTACTTCGATTGTCTGGTAACCCATCTTGCCACCTCTCTTTTTTTGCACTTCGGCTAATTTATTTTACAATAAACCCGTCTCTCCCCTTTTATTTTGATTGTTTGGAGGTTTTGAATTGGGGGTTGTTTTAGGTAATGGTTTTACGTTGAAATGTGGAATGATCATCATTTTCCTGTAATGATTTATAGAATTTAAAACCTTAATACTCTCAATCACAATGCTGGTTTTAGTTCTGGTCTTGTGGCTGACGATTTGTTTAATGTAATTTGGTGGGTTAGTCCCCCCTCCCTCTCTCTCTCTCTCTCTTTGTGTGTGTGTTTTGGGGTTGGGGTGGGGGGGGGGGGTTGTTTCTTTTTGGCACACTCAGCATTTTAGCTTGTTATCATTGAAATATTTTGTTTAGGATACTTTTGATAACTTACTCTGTTTAGGAATGGTGAAGCTCTTGCAGCTCAACATTTAGGGACAGCCTAGGCTCTTAGCAATTTCTTGCCCTTAATATGCATGCTAATCAAGGAAGCCTCAGAATCTTGTGTATTGAATTCTTTGTATCAGCAATGTAAGAATAACTTGTGTCAATTGTGGGTGATTCAGATAATATCTTGAGTTTGGATTTGGTTTCGCTTTTTTGCTTTGCATAATTATTATACAGGATAGGTTTGAGGGTCAAAGGGTGGTGGATGGGAATTCAGACAGTGGGTTTTCATGGAACTGGTCAACATTCTCATTTACAGCTATTGGCAAGGCAAAATTGACGGATTAGTTTTACCCTTGATGAAGTTGAGAACCAGTTAGGCTACTTGGGCAAACCATTGGTAAGCATGAACCTTTGTGGAAAATTGAAGCTTATCAATCCAGTGGAATGAACATTGATAATCAATCTCGAGCAGCTTTGCTTCAGCGTCAGGCTAGCTTCACCCTTGTGAGAGACTTTAGTGGAAAGACAGTTGTAAGGTGCGGAGAAATAGTCAACATGGGCTGAAGGATGGATTGTGGGGTTGGATAATATCTTGACACCACAAACTTTTACCCCACAAATAGGCTTATTACCATCCCCTTCACAACATGAAGAGGAAAATATGAAGAGCAAAAAGGAGAAGATAGAGAATCCCTCATCTATCTATTGTATTGCATTCATCTGTAAGTTAGGCAGATTTTAATTTTATATATGTTTGGATGTTTTGGGACTACTATGTTTATAATAACAAAATTCTTATATATATACCTTAGAGGGCATGGCTAATGAGTCAAGAGCCCCATTTCCTATTGCGTGATTAAACTAGCCATAAAATAGCATGTCTTATTTGAAATGCTTTGGCATTGTCAAATTGCCTTACTGATCACCGTTGCCATTATTGTAAATTATCCTTCCAAATGTGGCAATTGGCCATAGCTTGGAAGCACTTTAACAACATTACTCCTCCTCAAACAATTTGAGATCCCCTTTCTTGAAATGTATTTCCTTGGATGGAAGTTGTTGCAGACAAGCCTCTTTTTTTCGCTGATGTCTATACCCTTTTAAATAACTTATGCAATCAGTAAGAGATCATTTGTTGGCAAGTATTGTTCAATGTCTCCTGAAATCATTTAATACAACATTTCTAGTATTGATTGTGTACGTTTTAACTTTGATAAAATTTCACACATATGGGAAGTTGTGGGATTTGTTGAAAATTTTGTGTTTGACATCATGTCATAAAATCTTTTTGTTAGTGAGGTGCATTTTGATAGGATACGTTATCATTCGTAGCATTCGGTTACATCAAGTGACTAGAATTTATGTGAAATCAGATGTCAATTGGATAGGAAAATAGGTTGGAAGTAACTACATCTTTGGTAGAAGAGAGTTTGAGCTAGCAGTAGGGACTACAATGGAGCATGGGAAAAACCAAATAATATGCAGCAGNACTTCTTTTGTCCTTTCATCGAATTAAACTGATCAGGGGCGGGGGTTGGATTACATAAGTAATTATTTGTTATTCTGATTCTTTTGTTTCTATGAACTTTCTTCAAGGACATAGAGACTTCTTTTGTCCTTTCATCGAATTAAACTGATCAGGGGCGGGGGTTGGATTACATAAGTAATTATTTGTTATTCTGATTCTTTTGTTTCTATGAACTTTCTTCAAGGACATAGAGACTTCTTTTGTCCTTTCATCGAATTAAACTGATCAGGGGCGGGGGTTGGATTACATAAGTAATTATTTGTTATTCTGATTCTTTTGTTTCTATGAACTTTCTTCAAGGACATAGAGACTTCTTTTGTCCTTTCATCGAATTAAACTGATCAGGGGCGGGGGTTGGATTACATAAGTAATTATTTGTTATTCTGATTCTTTTGTTTCTATGAACTTTCTTCAAGGACATAGAGACTTCTTTTGTCCTTTCATCGAATTAAACTGATCAGGGGCGGGGGTTGGATTACATAAGTAATTATTTGTTATTCTGATTCTTTTGTTTCTATGAACTTTCTTCAAGGACATAGAGACTTCTTTTGTCCTTTCATCGAATTAAACTGATCAGAAACTTAATCAAAATTTTAAGTTTTTCATTCTGTTTTTGCATGGGAAGTATTTAATTTGGTAGTAAAATTAGATATATTTAGTGAGTTAATCGAACCAACTGATAATTTGTTAATTGAACAAACTTGATGGCGGCTAGAATTTTGCTAGAGATCATTGAATATATGTTATTAGCTAGAACACTGGTTTTGTGATTCAAGCAAGGTCATCATACAAGCATGCATAAATGTCTATATGGTGAAAAATTTTATTATCATATTTGCTTATTAGATGAAGGGAGTGATGTCTCAGATCTTCCAAGTTCACTTTGGACTAATCGTACAGTGCCCCAAGTGTCATTGCAAGTGGCATAATTTATGAGGGATGCATTGGATTCTCTATGTGGATATGTATCAACCGTTGCAGGAGAGTTAAAGCATCTGCCTAAACAAATTCTCAATCTAGAATCCAATCTCCTTTGTTCTTCAAAGCAAATCATCCAAAGTAAATATATATATATTCTACTTTGATAATGTCAGTTTATAAAGCCAGCCATGTTTTCATGCAGTTTTGATTTTCAATTCCTTAAATATTATAATTTTGTGAATGTGGTGGTGGCAATAAAAATTTAAGTTTTTGTTGTATGCAGCACCAGTATAATTGTAACACCCAGTTTCGACTTTTGTACTAAAAATAAAATTTAGGCAACCACACTTAAATAAGCAATCCTGCTACAAAGATATATTTTTCCTTTAAAGAAATACCCATCTTGGCAATATATAACTTTGGGCCACTTCTTAATAAAAAGTAATGCGCGTGTGACATATCGGCTCGCTACCATACAATATATGCATAACCCAAAAATACTTTTTAAGTTTCGTTTACACATCAAAGAGGTGAACACAAACATTTACATTAGATACAACCAAAAAGGTAAAAGAACAAAAACAAAAACTAACACGAGCCCTCTTCCGACAACTCTTGACTAGACTTCTAGTTTCAACCGTGGACTACAGGCATATGTATAGTTTACCTGAAAAGATTTCAAGGAAGTTTTTCAGCGAGTACTCATTGAAAATTTCAGAAATAGAGCAAAAAAAATTAATGAGACACCCTTGCTCATTGGTAGGAATCAATTATTCACGATTCCATAATTTATTTTCAATATCCTATTCCGTTGCCCTACGGCCTCACACAGAGATAATCGTTTCATCACCCAGACAACAAAACACAACACAATTTACCATCATATCGGTATAAATTCGTTACTCAGACAACTCAAATCAAAATATTATTTTATGTTTGTCTTTCAAACGACTCATAGCACAACACTAACTTTAGTTCTCGTCACTGAGACAAATTCTACCATAACTTATCTCAGTCACAATGACAACTTGAAACACTTGATTTACTTTTAGTTATGTAGACAACCTATTCTAACAATTAACTTTCATCCCTTGGACATCTTAACTACGCAAACAAAATACGTCACGTAGACATCCATCGTTTAGATGTCTCAAACTATTTAGCTTTTCATTGTACACTCACACAAACAACTCAAACAATAATATTAGATTCTGTCACGGAGGTATCTCATATTCTCATGTATATTAGTTTATTCTCATTCTCCTGTATGTTGGTTATATCTCAGGAGTCTACACAACAATTCAATCTCGTTCACCCATTACAATCACACAATTTTAATCATTCCCCGTAGGGCAAATCACAAACTACTTTAGCAAGGGCATATACTGTTTCCCACGATATTGACGAATCCTTTCAAGGAAAAGTATATCATCCCTTAGCCTCGAACCTACGTGAACAATAGTTGTTTCTCTTACAAACAATAATCTACTACAAGTGTTATATAACCATTTCACCTCCACTGGAATAGACTAACCTCTAACACTATACGACAACTATCGAAGGCAATTTAAGTCTGTCACACCCAAACCATACAAGAGATGAAACCACAATTTTCTCAACATCACAATATTACCAATTACAATTTCCATTTACAATTCAAGTATCACAACTGTACAATTATTAATATACTACAATAATAAAGGAATTAAAATATGCAAAAGATTATATCAAAAAAACATTCACAAATTCGATATTCAAAATTGTATGATTTTGCCAAAAATCATAATTTCTTGGAACAAGAACAAGTGTTAGATGAAAACATGATTTAATCAAAAATAGGAATTTAGAACTCAAGAATTCATGTATTTTCACAATCAAATATGCATCTAGAAAACTAGGGTATTGGAAATTTAAGAACAAGTATTCCTTGAACCCAAACATATATTTTGTTCAAAACTACGTTTTAATGATAAAGAAACTAAGAACTCATACATATTTATCATATAATTATCAAGAAGATGGAAAATATACATAAATATACTCTAAGTCTCAATGAAAGTTCTTAGGAAGTTTTGATCTAGTTAGATGTCGATTTAGGAAATTTTCGTCAAATACACTTTTGTAGTCCTTGAAGTCTAGTTTTCTACTCTGGATATGTATCAGGTGAATCAGACATATGGGTAGAAAGTTATGGTCCAAATACTAAGGAAGTATTAAATTCCTTCATATCCGAATTCTCTCTAAAATAGGTTTTAACTCTAAAATATTTCTAAACTTCTAATACTCATACAACCTCTTCCAATGTTTTTCGATCTTCCGAATTCAATGAAAGCATAATTTTTATCTAAAAATATTTATAAAATTACTTAATCACCCTTCTCAAACTTAAACATCTTCAATACTCAATTTACTTCGAAAGTCAAATACGCTTTAAACTTAAACTTCATAATTAATATTTTAACAATGATTCTAAGTTTGAACTATCACTTTATTTATCTTAGGAGAACTCTTAAGATAATATTATTCTTATTTAATTTTAATACATGATCTTACAGATAAGCAGTCAAACATATAATTAATTATTTATGCGTAAATAAAATGAAGATTAGCGCACTTACCTTACGAAAAATTCTATCTTATGGATGACTCCTCCGCCGGAGCTTTTTAAGCAGCGTTCTTAGTAGTGCTTGCTCCTGGCACACAATATTCACAATTCCATTCAAGCGTTAATAAATAGTACCGTTTTTACTTGAATTGGTTTATCTAAGGCAAATGTAGTAATTAAATCGCATCACAGTCAATAATTCATCGATAATGTTAACTATTTGAATCAATTTAATTAGTAGTTTATAATCAATTCAAGTCACATAAAATAATTTATTCACAGTGAGTAGAATTACCTACTCGAATCGATTTGAGTTTGTTTTCTCGAGTTTGTTAAAACAATATTTAATCGAACCGGTTACGCCCTAATTAAACTTTCCTCATAAAATTACAGCATAAGAAAAGTATACTTGAATTTACATAATCTTATAATATTGCATGCTTTCTTGTGATTATTCATATCCATGGATTTTCATGAGAATATTACATGCTTGCTACCCATAATATTACATGCTTACCACTCAAATAATTTCACATGCACTAACGTACATAAAATAATAAAATTATATCAAATATAAACATTCTCATTTAATTTTTTACACTTAAATAAAACAATTCTCCCTATAGTCGTTATTTATAAATTCTATATAAATGTTAAAATATTCAACGTTTGAGTTTAGGTCTCATATCATTACAGTTAATTAAAAACTGGTTGTTATTCCTACACATGCATGTCACATATGAATATATTTATTATAAATATTATATATTTGTCATGCATGTTCAGGTCTTACAATAAAACGTTGGCTTACTTTTGTTAGACAATGCATATCAAAGCTTTGTTTTTTAAATCAATCCGTAGTGCAATCATTCACTTATTCCGGAATTATTCAAACTTTATTTCGTTGCGCCCCTTGCTCCTCCCAAAGCAGTGCTCTAACATTTCTTATATTTTTATATTCACTTATTAGTTTGTTGTAGTAACGAAACTCTATTTTCCAACATCGCTCAACAAGGGCATAAAAATAAACAAAGACAACTTAATGCAAAATAAAAAGTAAAAAATCAAAATAATTTACGTGTAACGAACGTGTGCATCAACTAATTACTATAAAATGTCAAAAAAAATGAAAAACTTTTGATTTCTATATACACCCTTGAACAATGCCACTATTAAATATCTAAATTATCATTATATACTTATATATTTAAACCTCCAAATTATCTCTAACATATCTTTTAATTATATATTTATTCTCTATGTATAAATATCAATTTCTATATAAAAAAAATTGATCGACTATATTACCTATAAAAATATGTCTCATTATATTTTTAATAAAGTAAAAACTTTCAAAAACTCCGTTAATCTAATATTACTCATAGATTCTTGCATCTTGTGGGAGGCCCTTTTTCCTTCACAGGGAAATTTGATTTCAATGTGCATCTAATACTATTTCAAAGAATCAATTTTTCCATATGATGAAGGACGATCTCAACTGTAACTAAATAAAAGATTATTTTGTCACAACGTATGTGATATTGTATAGAATTAATCAATTGTAAATAATTATTGAGATTGTAGACAAATATTGTTTTCTATTTTAATAAAAAATTGAATTGAAATATACTACGAGAAATTGACTGCGCACCTTTTTGGTTTAGACTAAATGAAAATTGATTTGACTTTTTGGTTTAGTAATTTGGTTTGGAATCTTAGTATATTTTGTCACAATTGAATTTAATTTTTATTTTTATTTTTCGTATCAATTTGTAGAATTTTTTAGTCATCTTTTGTCCCCTCAAGAGAGAATCATATCTTCGCCTTGGGTTATCAATATTCAATGTAGCTTGCTTTTAACCTGAAAATAATTGATTAGATTCACAAATTAAGTCTCTAATTAGATGTAAAAAACATTATTTGACATATTATCCTTCTACTATGGAATCAAGGGGTTCCTATTGTTGCACTTGAAGTTGTATTGGGCAGATTTTATATTGGTATATTGGTTGAACAATACAATTAAATGATCAAAATTAACCATCACAATAACGGACTTTTTTTTAAACACACTATGTTTATGGAACGTTTGGTATGAATGATGAAAAAGCAGAAAAAAGAAAAGCAAGAAAAATACATCTTCTACTCTCATAGAAAAGAGCATCTTTTTGTTTGGTAAGAATGATGAAAAATGGGGAGGATAATTTTTTTATATTTCGATATCGATGAAAAACTAGAAGGGAAAAAAATGTAAAAGCTTATGTTATCATTATATCCTCAAAATAAATTAATACATTTCAAATATGTAATGCAACAATAGGTTATATGTATATATTAGATAGATAACCTACATTTCCATATACATAATTATCTTTCCTCTTACTTTTTCATTCAATTTTCGACGGATGGATTTTGATGAGTTGAAAGGAAGGCAAATTCCTCAAATATCCTTACTTTCACTTTTTTTTCCAAACTAAACGAAATGTTTTATCTAATTGTCCTCTTTTTCATCCTTCCAAATTTTTATTATTTTACTTTTCTCTCGTATCAAACATACCTTTAGTGGATTGTTTCATAATATCTTGGATCAAAACTGTAATGTTGACATGAGTAGATCCTCCATATTCTACGGCAGCCCTTGCTATCACACCCAGCTCCTTTGCTCGAATTCTTCTCTCTTCTCCTTCTTCTCCTCCATCCATTAGTCTTTCTATAGACTCTTTAATTTCATGTTTCTTCACCAACACCCCGACCTTCTCTTCCTCCCCCCATCTAACAGGAAGGTCAACGCCAACCCGAACCCCAATCCTCAAGATTTCTGCAATCAGTTTCTCATTGAAGAACTGCTCTGCAAACATAGGCCATGTTATCATTGGCACACCCGAGCACACCCCTTCTATAGTTGAGTTCCAACCGCAGTGTGTTAAGAATCCTTTGATTGCTGGGTGGGACAGAATAAGAACTTGTGGGGCCCAACCCTTAATCAAAAGTCCCCTCCCTTTGATTCTCTCCTCGTATCTCTCCTCCAATAACCATTTCTCTAACTCTGGGAGGAAATTTTCTCCTGTTTTTATCACCCAAATAAATGGGTGATTTGATGCTTCTAAGCCCAGTCCAAGTTCTATTAATTGTGATGGAACAAGCCGACATTGGCTGCCAAGACAAGCATAAAGAACAGACTTTGGTTGCATTGAATCAAGCCATGCCAAGCACTGTCTCTCACCAATTGAGGCTTTGTTTCCTCTCTCAAACTTGTCCAAGTCCTCCTTGTTACACAGTGAAACCGGTCCAATGCACCACACGTTTTTCTTGATGGCCTTCTTGTACTCCTCGACGCACTCGTGCTCCAATTCACTGAACGTATTCACCACAACACCATAGGCAGATGATTCGGCCTCTTGCATCCGGCCTCGAATATCATCCAAGTCTGGCAGAGTAACAAATGCTCCTGGCAGCTGGGATTTCTTTATCTCAATCCTATATGGCATTCCTGGTACCACAAAAGGTTCCGAGTCCGAATTGACAGAATGATGAGCATTATAGAGCTTCACATTATGGGAACTTAGCAGTGAAAAGCAGCACATTCCATGGAAAACTAGCCTCGGAACCCGAAACTTTCGAGCTGTTTCAGATGTCCAAGAGAGGGACTTGTCGGAAATTATACAGCTTGGAGGGGGATTATGTTGTTGTAGATATTGTTCCAATGGGTGTTGTAGCTTATTAAGTGCACTGAAAAAATTTCTTATAAGATCTCGTGAAGGCACGCTATCGAGATTCTCGCATTTCGGTGGGAGCCCAAATTCTTCGCCGGGAAAGGGGATTTCAATGAGCTGAATTCCGAGCCCAGAAATTCGAGCTCGATCAATGACTGTAGCAAATCTAGAGGCATTATGTGGGGTGGTGACTAAACTTACAAACACACCATGCTCTGCAAATAACCTGGCCATGTCTATCATGGGGATCATATGACCTTGAGCCAGCAATGGGATTAGTACAAAGTGAAGCTGGTTCGAATGCGACACCATTGCTGGAGCTTTGTTCGAAACAATGGTGCTGCTGGGAATAGGTGGTGAATTCTGGAAATGGATTGTTTCCATTACCAAGGAGGGATTGGATTGGCAATGGCATGACTCGAAAGTCTAATAAAGAGAGCTTGCCTTGACTCGTTCTATGATGCATGTAACGCGTTGCGGATTCGGTTGCTAAGTCTAAAACGGCTTGACTTGACTTTGATTTTAGTTGATGGGGTCAATGCACGCGTACAACTCGGGCTGAGTTCGCTTGCTGTTTTGTGAATTCATTGGGTAAGTTTAGGCTTATTATATGTGCTGGTGAGACGGTATTAATGGGTTGTATCATGTATTTTTTAAAATTAATTTTATTTATATTTAATATATTTATTAATCATGTCGAGTCGAATCTACTCATTTATAAAACGAGTCACGGAAAAAAAATCTAAACTTATTAATTTTATATTATGTTAATGGATCTTGACCTAGGCAACTTAATTTGAAATGCCACGACCGACTGAGCTGTCGCTTCTGTTTTGGCGTGGTCTTGAACATAGGGAAAGGGACAAAGGCAAGTCGTGTATTTGGGGGTTCATTTTCTCAATCCTTTAGATCTGTCCCGTGGCCAATGTTGGGAAAACAAATTCTGAAGATATTCCCTTATCTCTTTTAAAATTGTCTAGAAATTGAAGTAATTCATTAAAATTAAACAATCTGTTGAAGATATCTTTATTGTATAGAGATGAACAACCCCTATGTAAAAGCACAAACAACACTCACCAATAGAAAGTCTCAATTCTTAGAATTTAAATTTAAATTTAATTTTAAAAAATAATTAATTAACTAATTGTTAATATTAACATTCATAACTTGGCACACAAATGAGTGTGATTGGGGTTGTGTTCAAAAGTAATATAAAATTTAATCATCCACCGCACGATTTTGATAACACGCTTACATGTGTCATGTGATCACGTGCCAAGTGCGCCCAAAAAGTGCGCATTGGAATTAATACCAGGGAGAGGGGTGATGAGGATAGTGAGTGAGTGAGTGAGTGACTCTATTGGTACTTTAGCAGATACCGCGTGTAATCCGTGGATTAATGTGGTTGGGATGGGATTGTGTTTGTCCAACATTGAGACTGGGTCAATTCAAAGCCGCATATGGTGTGAAAATTGACTTGGGTTAATCGTTAGATCTACGCAGAAGGCGTAGAATATTGTGACTCATGTACTGCAATCTGTCCAAATTTCCAATAGTAGTTAGATTTGACTGTTGCAATTAGAAGGTCATTTTAACTATTATGTTATTATTAGTTTAACATTGTCCCAATAATACACGCTCGTTAAAATTAGACAAAAAATAATTTCATTTTTGTCTTGACACGTTGAGGAAAATATAATAGAAATTTATGCCTGGGATAATGTGACATTAACTTAAGTAGTGGAAAGTATTATAAAAATCGAGAATAAAGTGATATTGAGTCCATAGTTACCGGGTAAAATTCCACAGTTACGCATTTTAAAGTGTATGTCGTCATAGCTTGCCCTTGAAAGTAAGATAGATATTTGGCGTCTAGACTATAGCATGCATGTGCCATACAACCATTAGTTTAACATACCATCGGTATATACATATATACCAACATGCACTCCGCGCGATACACAGAAATTTGTAATCTAATCCAACCATCACGTTACCATTAAATCCTCCCTGAGCTTAATATTTTTGGATATTACCTATTAATGTGTTGGAGCATCTCCAATAGTACTACTTTTTTATAAAGCATTTTTTTTTAAAAAAAATAGATAACATCTTTGATGAAAATTTGAAATATAATGAATTTTTTTTAACAACCCCAATAGAACTCTCTATTTTATAGTGAATAACATTTAATATAAAAATATACGTGTCATTTTTCATTCATTAATTTTATAAAAAAGAGTGAGGTTGAATCTACAAATATAGAGAGTCAAATTCAAATCTTTAGTTTTATTAAATCCAAATAAAGAGTCTATTAGATATGAATTTTTAGAAAATGATACTTTAAAATATAGAATTGAGTAGAAATAGAGACTATTTGAGATGATCTGAGAATGATATTTTTTTTTAAATTTAAAATAGTTAAGGAAGATATTTAAAAATTTTAATTTAAAGTAATTTAAAAAAATGATAAGAGTGATTACAAATGACACATGAAATAATTTAGTTGAAATAAGTTAATTAAATATTTTAAAGTTCTAGTAATTAAGTATTTAGGTAGGGAAGTTTTCTCAAAACTCCACCTCTATTAATTGACTGGGACTTGAATATGGTAAGGTTAAAAAAATTTGGTACCATAACTCTAAAATTTATTATTTTAAAGGGTATTTTTACAATTTTTGTTGGTTATTTTACAACTAAGAAATTTATAATTTTTGTGGGTATTTTTATTATTGTTGTCGGTATTTTTACTATATTTGTGGTAAGTATTTTTACCACTTTTCTTATATATTTATGAGTATTTTTATTTCTATTGTAGTAACTATTTTTACCTTCTTTTTTTTTGATACTATAATAATGATAAAACCCTCCACAAACTGATAAATTTATATATGATACCAAAATTTTAAATTTCAATACCATCACATGTTTTACATATAAGGGTCTGGTTGGTATGTTTCTTGAGAGAGGTTTGAATTGGTTTGTCTAAACTCGAGTTTGACCCAAAAATGAGATTCAAAGATGAAATTCAAAAATAGAATTCAATAATCAATGTTGTTCATACTCATGTTTGATATGCGCAGAAATAAATAAATATATATGACTATTATGATAATATATTTGTATATAAATGACTATTTTAGCCCTTAACAAATTTAATCTAAACTCATGTGGGAATATATGAGGGGTATAAATGTCTTTTAAATATTAAACCCATTAACCCACCTATAAAATCCATCTCCCATGAATTTCATGAAACCCAAGTTCATGAGTGTCATAACCAGACCATCCAAACGACTGAATTTCCAAACTCTAGACTAAACTTGAGTTTAAGGGTTTATTTCGTGACACATAATCTAAATTACTCTCAAACTCATATACCAAACGCCCCAAAGTGTCCTTTCTTCGACCATCTAGAAAAAAAGCGAATTTTCGTACAGAGACAAATAATTACAGCCAGTTCACATGTTTGCTGTTTTCTTTTCTGTCCCTTTCAAAAAAAATGGCTCGTTTCTATGGGTTGCGTTGCGTGTTCTTCCACGATACTTCCATGGTATTGTCAATTACGTCTTGTGTCTTTATTTATTTTTTTTAATGGTTCGAATTGTTTGGATCAACTTATATAATTTTGACTAATTCTTTTTTCAGTGTAATTATTCATGTTAGTATGTAAGTATTAATGACTCATGAAGAATAAATTATTCATGACTTGACAACAATAGATTAATAAAATTCAAATTTAAAGTATTTGAATTTATAATTAATCTTTATTATCGCTTGAGATATCTATTGATATTATGTTTCTTTTTTCATAAGTAATCCTTCTTACAATAAAGTGAAAGATTTGACTATGATATCGAAAAAAAAAATGATATCATATCACCATTTACAACATTTGTGGTCACTTTTGCCATATTTGTGTCATTTTACCATTGTTGTGTTATTAAAAAAATGATAAAAATAGTTACCACAACCGTGGTAAAAACATTCTCAAATGTGATAAAAATAGTCACAAATATATATTTTTTTAATAAAAAAAATAATAAAAATAATTATCACAAATGTGATAAAAATACACACGACAGTGATAATAATACCTAAACAAAAAAATAAATCATCCATAAAAGTGATAAAATTTTTGATAATAAAATAACTTACAAAAATTATAAAAATACTCATTAAAATAATAAAAATTAGAGATACGATACCAAATTTATTCTTTGGATACCGTAGTCTAAGTCGTGAAGTGGAGGTAGTAGCTCTAGCAATCTCAATCTGATTGTCGGTACCAAAACTCAGACATTCATGTCACGCCCACAGGCAATTGTTTTTTTTTTTTTTTTTTTTTTTTTCTGATTCACACTTTGACCACTTATTTGGCCGACCGTTGGTTCAGATATTGGTTTTCCTCAGATGGCGTTTCTAACAATGTCCAATCACTTTATGTTTACATGGCAACTTTGGTCGATTTTTCCTTGTAGTTGTTTGTGGTTGCACCATTTTAATACTTATTATAATTTTTACCGGCTAAATTGACAAAAATCACATATTTAAAAATTTTAAAAATATATTTTGCCAGACTTTATTTTCGTAAGTCGGATGCCACAAAATGCTCAACTTCTATCATGAAATAAAAGATTACATCTTTATGAATTAGAACATCAAATATTACTTACTATTACAATAAAGATTGTGAAATACTATCAAACCATACATATTCATTTAATTTTTTTCGTCAAACAGTGTGTTGACAACCAAAAATTAAAATCAATAGTTTACCAAGAAACTCAAGGTTTTAGAAAACTTCAACGAAACCAATAAAAGAATTGTCGAACATGTTTCTAGATTTAGGTAATTCTAGAACTCCTCGTCAAGTTGGAATCTTTCCAACCAACTCTGTGATGCCTTCTTGACTCTTCCTATTATCTTGACAATAATTTCATTCAGGTTGCCACTCATTTTGGCTTTTTACTTTTTGAAGGAGATGTTCCTTGTCACCATTTTGTCCCCGACTATTGTATGTTGTCGGGGTTGTAGTGGTTGTTGCTTCTCTCTAGTTATATTATTTCTTAAATGGCATAACTTACCTAAATTAACCCAATTATCTAGAAGATTAACCAAATAGACTCAAGTAGATTACTCCTTCAGTAAAATTTAGCCATCTAAAATGCTAAGTTTGTTGTCACTCTAAGCCACTTGGGTCTTTAGGAACAACAAATGAGATTAGCATCCAAAGAGATTCCTTGTGATTTCAACATTACCCATAGCAGCATACAAAAACAACTCTTCCTGTGAATTTTTTTTTAGCCAAAAAGANTTTTTTTTTTTTTTTTTTTTTTTTTTTTTCTGATTCACACTTTGACCACTTATTTGGCCGACCGTTGGTTCAGATATTGGTTTTCCTCAGATGGCGTTTCTAACAATGTCCAATCACTTTATGTTTACATGGCAACTTTGGTCGATTTTTCCTTGTAGTTGTTTGTGGTTGCACCATTTTAATACTTATTATAATTTTTACCGGCTAAATTGACAAAAATCACATATTTAAAAATTTTAAAAATATATTTTGCCAGACTTTATTTTCGTAAGTCGGATGCCACAAAATGCTCAACTTCTATCATGAAATAAAAGATTACATCTTTATGAATTAGAACATCAAATATTACTTACTATTACAATAAAGATTGTGAAATACTATCAAACCATACATATTCATTTAATTTTTTTCGTCAAACAGTGTGTTGACAACCAAAAATTAAAATCAATAGTTTACCAAGAAACTCAAGGTTTTAGAAAACTTCAACGAAACCAATAAAAGAATTGTCGAACATGTTTCTAGATTTAGGTAATTCTAGAACTCCTCGTCAAGTTGGAATCTTTCCAACCAACTCTGTGATGCCTTCTTGACTCTTCCTATTATCTTGACAATAATTTCATTCAGGTTGCCACTCATTTTGGCTTTTTACTTTTTGAAGGAGATGTTCCTTGTCACCATTTTGTCCCCGACTATTGTATGTTGTCGGGGTTGTAGTGGTTGTTGCTTCTCTCTAGTTATATTATTTCTTAAATGGCATAACTTACCTAAATTAACCCAATTATCTAGAAGATTAACCAAATAGACTCAAGTAGATTACTCCTTCAGTAAAATTTAGCCATCTAAAATGCTAAGTTTGTTGTCACTCTAAGCCACTTGGGTCTTTAGGAACAACAAATGAGATTAGCATCCAAAGAGATTCCTTGTGATTTCAACATTACCCATAGCAGCATACAAAAACAACTCTTCCTGTGAATTTTTTTTTAGCCAAAAAGAATTCAATGTCTTGTAAGCTATAATAAGGAACAACTTAATAGCTTATCATAGCCAAAGAGAAGTCATCTGGAAAACATGTAGAAAAGCTTATATGAAATTCATAGAAATTATGAAATTCATAATTTAAACTTACTCATAGAAATTATGAAATTCATTTATGATCTAACGTTTTGCCAAATCCTTGGTAAAAAAACGTAAGACTGAACTCCTTCAAGAGATGTGTAACTATAGAATCTGATGATGCTCCGAAAGAGCAGCCCAAGCCCAGCAGCTGATGTTTCAGGGGATTATAGTGGATAGGTTCGTTAGGGAGTCAATCTATGAAGAATCGGAGAACACAATATGTAAGTGGTTCACCTTAGCCGAAAGACTAAGGCTACGTTCACTATAAGGGAGTCTCTTACTCCTTGAGATCTTATATCACTTAGTCGTTGGCGAATACAATGGTATTACAGGCACTGGGTCCTTACAAGGAATGTGCTTCCTGCTATATCTATTGTGTTTTTGGGTTGGCAAATGCAATGGGGAGGAAGAAGATCCTCTATTGTAGGGTAACAGTGTTCTATTTATACGAGTGATCCCCTCTAGGGTTTTCGATGGCTCCTTCTTCCTTTTTGCTGATTCTGTGGGTCCTTTCACCTTCATCCTATAGCAACCTCTGTCGTCTGATGCTACTGTTCATCCGGCGCCACTATTCCCACTATCTCTGAATGGTTATCCATGCCATCCCCTTTGCTCCAGCAAGTACATGATCGCCATAGGTATCAAAGGTGGTCCCTCTGTTCCTAAGACACGTGGCTCGACGGGATTTTTCTAGGGCAGGTGCTGGGCTAGGCTCTTCGACCCATCCCTTTGACTGGTTTGGAATATGTCTAAGCACGACCTCAGTTCCTCTAGTCTCGTTGGGCATTACCCTTTGGCTTTTGGAACATTTTGCTTTTGATGTGGACGGGCTACGGGCGTTTCCATTTAGGCTGCTATGCTGCCAAAGGTTTCCTGGGCTTTGTTAGGCTCTTGGGCCTCAGCGGCCCATATCCAAGATTCCATCATTATCAGTTGCCCCCAGCCCCAGGTCACGAGGATGACATCATCTTTGACCTGGGGTTAGAAGTGTCTTTTTTGGATTTAGCATTGTGTCCCTGAGCGGCGGTTGTTCTTGATTGTTGGCTCTGACCTAGGTTAGGTTGCGTTAACCTTTGCTGGTTATAATGAGACGATTTCACACACATGTCGCCTGCAGGTGAGCCCGTTGGTATGACCTTCTTTACGTGTTCTGCCATATGTTTGTTATGACTTAAATGCTGTGAATAAAAGGGAATTTTTTTTTTCTTTCTCACCTTGTGCTTTCTGAAAACTCTTCTTCGTGCTTCCTTCTCTCCCTTTGGCTTCTGAGGTGTCTTGTTCTAGGCTCTAAGGTGACTTAGGGTTTCTGCGTTCCCAGTTCTTTTCTACTCCTAGCGTCTTACTAGGTACGTTTCTCTTTCTATCTTCTTTTTGCTCGACCTGGATCTCTTCAACCCTCCCTAGTGGGGCTTTGGGTTCCACTTCGTGATATGGAGATTTAGTTACTTTAGGAGTCACTCCGACGACCTCTCTTCCCTTTCGTAATTTGTACATCATTCTTCCTTATTAAGGGTATCCTTTCTTAGGGCCTGGTGTTTGAAACCTTTGTGTTTGACAGATTGTGTCTTGCATTTGCCTTCTCTATATTCTGGTTTACGATTTGAACCTTTGATGGGGAAGTTTGTCATTCTTCTTCTGAGTCAGAGTTTGAGGAGCAGGTTAATTAGGAGGTCGAGGAGGCTACTTTGGCTTCCTCTGGTGATTGTTCTCTTACCGCTAGGGAGGAGGCTTCTGGGTCTGCGCTAAGAGTTTCTACCTCGACTCCTTTAGCAAAGGCTTAAGCTTCTTTAGCTTTGCCTTTTATCTCTTTTATCTAGTTGAGGAAGAGGAAGTCCAAGCCGATTCCACCTTCTACTCATAGGAAGAAAACCCGTTGTGACCAATTCGACCTGACCTATTGTGTGGAGGCGACTCTCAGTTGTCTCGATGGTGAGGATTTGGAGGATTTGAGGTAAGAATATCATTTTTCTGATTCAGTATCCTTACATTCACCTAAGGAGCATGAGAGGTGCAATTCCACTGTTCCCGGGATGACCTGCTTCTTTGAATCCACGTTCCAGGCTGGTCTTCGGTTCCCTGTCCATCCCTTTGTTTAGAATGTTCTTGTTTTTTACAACGCCTGCCCAGCTCAATTTTCCCCGAACGACTAGGGTCTTTTAATCGGATTCCTTGTTCATTGGTTCGAAAGCAGGAATGACTCCCCCTTCCATTTGAGAATTTACCTCCCTCTTCCAGCTCAAGTCATCACCCTCTTTGGGTTTTTTGAATTTTGCCAAGAGGGTAAAGACGAAGACCCTGATTTTTTGGTTTTCCTCCTCTAATAAGGGGTGGAAACTGAGATTCTTCTTTGTCAGAGGTGACTCCTAGGAGTTATCAGGGGAGCCTAGTGATGTTCCTCCATTCCCAGGTTTTGCGGAGTTCCAAGGAATACCGGTAAGGTCAACCAGTTGGCTGTATTTTTATTTCTAGTACTTGTTCTTATTAGTGCCTTGCTAACTTATGATCTGTCCTACAGGTTTTTGCCCAACACTCAGTGCCGAGGACGCTGCCAAGGTCGCCAGAGTAGAAGCCTTTGGGCTATAGGATTTTCTTGAGCTTGTGACCGATAAAAGTCTTGCAAAACACGAGCTTGCCCCGCTTGTAGAGACTGCTCCGGAGACCGTACCACCGCTTGCTCCCTAGCCTGATTCCATGGATCCAGATCTAATTATGGTCATTTTCTCGGACAAGGAGAGGATGAGGAAGAAAAGGAAGCTGGTGAAAAGTTCTGACTTGCCTCCTAAAGAAGGTCATGTGTCTGGGTAGGCGTCAGTTATCCTGGAGGAGAAACGCGAGGTCCTCGCCTCCGTTGAAGGTGCCTTCTCAACCTTTTTGCCCCTTGAGCTCCCCGAGGGCGGGTTGGCATCTGAGGGGCCCTTACTTGTGCAACCCACGACCCAAGCGGTTGATCACCTTCTCCCTAAGCCTATTCCTCATAGCACCGACAAAGGGAGCATCGCTTGCACCTTCCTTACTCCAAAGGCCCGAGGGACGGATTTCTTCGTGACCCGAAGGCCGCGGTGGTGGCTCTAATTGATTTGATTCCCGCGTCAGACCCTACAGTGGCCAGACGTGTCCCTTTCAAGAACAAAGCCCATCACCCTATCAGGGGTTTAGCCGAGGTACCCCTAGCTTCTCTTTTAGTCTTCCTCCCTAAAATGTTTGTTTCTAAGGGTTTCATGGTCCTCTTCATACTGATTAGCCTCTCCCTTTGCCAGATGCTAACTCACATTATGAGTAGGAGTTGGTGGAGGCCTAGAGTCTAGCCGAAGTCGTGGTGGCAGGTAAGGAGGCCGCCGAGGGGTAGGTGAAGACTTTGTCGACTGAGGCTATCGAATTGAAAAGAATATACGATGAACTGGATGCTCACTTCCAGGACCTCACTAAATGCAAGGACTCTCAACTGGAGGCCAAAGAAGCTGACCTCAAGGCCAAGGATGCTAAACTAGCGGCTAAGGATGCTGAGCTGGCAGCCAAAGACACTGAGTTGGCATCCTTAAGGGTCTAAGTATCCGAGATTCTCAAAGAGGGTCCTGTTGCCTTTGTGAACGAGTTTCTGAACTTCTGAGAGCAAGTAGAGGTGGCTTATCTAGACCTTGACTTGGACTGCTTTGCTTTGCAGCTTAAAGAAAAAAAGTCGGCTGGAGCAATTGACCTTGAGGCTGAGTCAGCCAGATCTGAAGGGCTTGTTACTGGGAAGGAGGTTGGCGAGGCTGGCAATGAGGGAGGGTCTGTTGCTTAGGGCTGATTTGTTACTGTCTCTTCTTTTCAATGTATTGACGATTTGTGCTTTGTACTGTCATTTCGTCCTCTTAATGACCATGTAGTTAGTTTTGCATTCTGTTTTTCTTTCTATCAATGATACTGCCATTGGTTCTTGTGTTGGTTCTCTGTATTTCACGAATGATGTGTCCTTTGCTTTGTTCTTCTTTGGCATCGATGGATGGGAATGTTTTATTTTGAACCACTTCGTTGTAGTATGTATCACCAATCTTGATGACTTTAAACTATGATTCTCGAGCTACCTTCAGAAAATTCTGATAAGTGTGAAAATGAGGCTGTCCAAACTGACTTCCTCATATAACTGAGCTGGTGTTACTAATGTAACTGAGCTGACTCCGACAGGTTACTTTTCCTTGGCCTACCTCTTGCTGAGCATCTTTGCTTAGGTTTCCAGGGGTTATTTTGGACTTTTTGCATCCCTTTTTGTGAACTCAAGATTTGACAATTTCGTTCGGTTGAGAACATGCGCCGTTAGTGGGGTTAGTGGTTCCTCAAAAGCTGTGCCCCCAAAAGCTCCCATAACTCCATGTGTCCCTCACCTTAAATATGAAGGATGTGCCTTAACTGCATCTTATGGACGTGACAGGCGCATGTTCGTCTTGCCTATAAATAGGCTTTTTTTTGGGAGAATGACTGTTTTACTTTGAGCACCAAATTTTTTCCACTTCCTTTCCCTGGTGTGAAATTTCTTCTTCTTCATTGCTCAAAAACCATTCGTATTCTCCCCTTTGGCTAGAATTCTTTCTTCTTCATTCGACGTTATGGAGTGAGTCTTCCTAGACGTTGATGCTAATGAAATCAACGAGGGAGAGGTTTAGTACATCGCCAGGCGCTTTAAGTTTTCTCTTGGGGTGGTTGTGCGCCACGCTGATTTCATTACTTGGTAAAGGGAGAGCTTTGCTTCTTCGAGGTCCCTTTGCTATTGGGGCTTCCGTTCCCACTTTTCCCCTTTATCCGAGGAGTTTTACACTTCTTTAGTTTCTATCACGTTATGCTTCTTCAATTCAGTTGGGCGATCCTGCTGGCATTCATGGCGATATGGGAGAAGCCGTTTCCCCAATCTAGGGTCAATGTGGCTGAGTTCCTCCACTTCTTTCGCCTAGAAAAAGTGTCTAAGTTTTACCATTTTGTCTCCAGGCGGGGGGAGGAGATTCCCATTCGGGACCTTCCTCCAGAACCAGAAGGGTGGAGGAAGAGATACTTCTTGGTTTCTAGGGATGGTTGGGAGTTTGGGTCCCATGTTTTGGTATCGATTAGGGTTCCCATGGCTTGGGGGCAGCGCAGGAACCTGGGTGAGTCCACATTTATTAGTTAGACCCTGCGAAGTCCACCGTTGTTCTTTTCTCTTCTAGTAACGGCGTTACATATTTCTGATGTTGTAGGCGAGCTTCCACCTTTATCTGTGGAGGAGTTGGCTCGAGTCAACCAAGTCTGAGCTGTCTTGCCATTTTCTTACATCGAGTTGATGCATCCCGAGCTGGCCTTGACGCCAAGTAGCTGTGAGTAGTTAACATTATTTCCTTGCTGCTCTGTTTTTAACTTGTTTAGAATTTTACTCCTTTTTTTGCTTTGCTTGTATAGTTCCTTCGTACCTGGTCACCCAGCAGAGCATGATTATGGAACAAGTTGGTCAAAGGAGGCGAGCTAGGAGTACGGAGTCCGCAGCGAAGAGGGCTAGGTTGGGGGGAAAATAGCTTAGACCTGGCTTCGGGTGCAGATGCTGGACTTGAGGCTCCTGGCGTCAATGGTGAAGCTTCGACGATTTTATCGACATCGAGCTCTGCTGTTGAGGTGCCAGCTTCCAAACCTATGTCTACGACTGGGGAGGTGCTGGTATCTACGCTCGTGGCTGTCGCCATGGTGGGCACAGTCGTGACTAGTTTAGTAGCAGGGCCAGTTCGGTGAGGCTTTTCTCCTATTGGAGTCGTCTATTTTACTTCGGGTCATGCTCTACCAGCTCCGATTATCGACCTCGAGGGGAGCTTGTTTAGAGACGTGGGTTTGAGCAGCCGCGTGCTAATGGATTTGATCCCACAAGCTGACCTGAGACGTTCAGTCGACCTTCCTTTTCGAGCTCAGAATCAGGAAATGCTTCACGCCCTTTTTGAGGCAAGTCCTCCCCTATCCTGTGTTTCTTCTTGTCTTCACTTTTGTGATGTTTTATGACTTTTTTTGTTGCTTTTAGGAAGCGATGCACGTTTGTGCACTCGGGAAGGAGATCTACATCCTGAGGAATGACGTCCAACGGAGGACAGCTGAACTTTGGGAGGTTCACTAGTAGAATACCGAGCTCTTGAGCTGGGGTTTGGCCACTAATAGGGAGTTGGAGAAAGTACTTGATCTGCGGGCTCAGAACTTTAGGCAACTGATTGTCAGCACTTCCACCGAGGTATCTCTTCGGGAAGAGCTAGCTTGCTCGAAGGAAGACTGCAATGCTCGGGCCGAGGACCTACTTCATTCTGCCATCGCCCAGTCATTGCTAGTGGACCAGCTGAAGGAATCCCAAGCTGCTATTGTTGAACTGAACATCTCTTTGGCTGTTGAGCGCCAGTTGGTCTAGGTTCAACTGAAAGGGATCGAGAAAGCCAAGTTGGAGGCAGCCTGTGCCGTTGTGGATGGGTTCTTCAACTTTGCCGATCAGGCAATTGAGAAATTCCCTAGCTTGGACCTTGAGTAGTTTTAGCCATGATGTCCCTCTAGGCGGTCCTCCCGGTGGTGGTCCTCCTGGTACTACTCCCCTAGTTCCTCCTTCTGATCAACCTTGAAGACTGCTTGATATTTTTCGTTGTATTCTCTAACCTCTTAACATCATCCCTCAATGTGTGTATGACTTATAGGAATGGGGGAGTGTCACTCTCCCTTAGAATAATGCAATAGATGGGGCAACAGAATGGTGGTGGAAGTGAAATGAACAGAATGTGTGTGCATGTGAACAAAAGTGCTCCCCAAGCACAAGGAGTCTTTTGAGTGTCGTGTTTTACTTGGAAAAGTATTCCAAGGTCATCTCCTCAGGGAACGNTGGAATATGAAATGTACAAAATGTGTGTGCNTTGTATTCTCTAACCTCTTAACATCATCCCTCAATGTGTGTATGACTTATAGGAATGGGGGAGTGTCACTCTCCCTTAGAATAATGCAATAGATGGGGCAACAGAATGGTGGTGGAAGTGAAATGAACAGAATGTGTGTGCATGTGAACAAAAGTGCTCCCCAAGCACAAGGAGTCTTTTGAGTGTCGTGTTTTACTTGGAAAAGTATTCCAAGGTCATCTCCTCAGGGAACGAAAGTTCAAGTATGGTGAAGGTGATTTTGTGAAAAAGGAAAGTGTAAAATCTTATAGTTGATTTTGGTGAGTTTTGTTCTTAATGAAAATGCAAGAAAAACAAGTGTTGGCTAATCCAAAGAGGTCATTCCAATGGGAGGGCCAATTCAATTCGAAAACTTTCTCCAATGGTGCATAGATGAACGATTGATTCGTAGGAAGCTAGGGACGAGATGAAATGAGTATCTAAGCATAAACCGTGACCAGGCCTACGGAATATCAAAGGCTCACCATCTCATCCACCCTCAACCTAGTCAAACCGAACCATCGTACACCAAGAAGAGGAAAAAAATGAGTTGAAATGGAATGCCCAAAAGGAGTTCTCTCTTGGATTAGCCAACTTAGAGCTCTACCTATTCATGTTTAAAGTAAGAACATTTATAATGTGAAGAGACAAGTAAAGGAAATGGAAATGAAAATGAGATGAAAATGAAACTTAGAACTTGTATTAATGCTAGGAAATGGTAAACTACAAAGAGAATTTCATTTAATACTAAAATGGAAAAGTTGTAAAGGAGAGAATTGAAACCCAGCTATAAATATTGCAGTGCAAGAACATGGAATCAAACTTGAAATAAAAGAGAGTACACTACAAGAAATAAAGATTACAAGAGAACTACAACTTACAACAATGAAATGGGTGAAGAAAATGCAAAAACATAAATTTCTCTATTACACTATTCATCATCTTCTTCCTTGGGATTTTCTAAGCTTAGGTACCCACACCTTTAATGGCTTGTGAATGCTGAATATATGGAGTGTGAGATGATGCATTTTCATCATTAAGGCTCCCCTAGCCTGTTGTGAAGGTTTCCCATCAATAGGAGGTGAGTGGATGGCTTTTGACAGGCTAGGAAGAGCATAGCCTACACCCAAGATGGCTGCCCCCTTCTCTCCCATCCTCATTAATGCATTTCCCTCCAAAGTCTTCAACTAGGGTGTATGAAGCATGTAGATGTAAGGGAAGTCAGGGGAAAGTGGGAGAATCAATGGTGGGACCCCCAAGCAAGTGGAGCATGAGTTGCAGGCGTTCTGGGCAGTCTAGGCACAGCGTACCGGTACGGTTTGGCTACTGGAGTTCGGGGTACTGGTACACTCTGCTGCTTTGGACCACTTTTCTTATAATTATCATAACTCTTGATCCAACCTTTCGATTGAGCTGAAATTTGTACACAATATAGAAGACATCCAGATCTACAACTTTTATGTTTTGAACTCTTTCAAATTCGAAGTGGATCATGGTCCAAAAGGAGAAAAACCGAGGTACTGCTACAAAATGGTGTGGCTGCTATTGCCTATGTTACCAAACACCAATACCTCTTTAATTTATTTCACCTTTAAGCCTCCAAATCCTCATGTAATGTGTCCATCTCTTCACCACTCCTCCACACTGAGTTGCAAGGTTCTAAAATCGATCATTTAAGCTATAATTACCTGCAACATCAAAAATTCAACATTATTCATAATTTCAGCTAACTCTAAGTACTTAGATGCAAAAGTTGAGTTAAAATTCATGTAATGAAGCTGTTAATTATGTAATATTATGCGTTCATCAAAGACCAGGCTCTTGTTTTCTTTGTTTGTTTTCGTTGTTGTTTTTTTTATTACAACTTTTGACACTTTGTAAATACTTTTCTTTCTGCAATGAAGCTCCCTTCTTTTTGTGATGATGTGTTGTCGATGTCATGTTCCTTTGCCCCTTACTCCAAAGAGGTCTTGGCCTATTTGGAGTAGTGTTTTCATTTGTGCTGCCTATTTCTCCCGGCCTGCTTAATATGATCCAAGTAGCCTTGTCTTGGACTGGGCTCTTAGTCAGGTCTGTTCGACTATACATTTATGATTTTATGACAACTTCTTTTGCGATTGTTTGTTTCTAGATGAAATGTATGGACATAGGTTATAAATCTTTAGATGAACCAATTGGCGACTCAGCAACCTCCATCTACCTTGCGGCGTTATTATTAAATGCTATCATGATTGCAGAATTTCAGTAGTCATCTATAGTTTTTGCATGCTATTTATTTCCAAGTACTTCAAACTCCTTGCATTCTTATTGTCCCTTAAAGATCTACTTGCTCCCTACTGATTGTTGGAGATCCCTTGCATTCTGCCTGTGTTCAATCCCCTAGCTTTTGAGATTCATGGCCTCTTCTCCCTCTCCATTGTTTAAACAACACGATCGAGAAGCATTGAATGATTCCTGGTGCTCCATTTTCTTTCTTCCTTCACTACTCATCACCTCTGACGTAGAGGGGGTCAAGAGGCAACATGACTTTCCTGAGGATCTAGTGGTCAGGGCCCCCATATCAGGTGAGCCCTGTAATTTTTTCTCCTGGCAGTAGGTTTCCTTTTTTGAGGGCTCATTCGAGATGGGCTTTCACTTTTCCATCCACTAGAACTTTGTCTGGGTTCTTTCTTTCTTTGAGCTATGCCCTTCCCGCCTTTCCCCTAAGGGGTGGGCTGCTCTGATTAGCTGCTTCATCTTCTGGCGTCTACAAGGCTTTGACGACTTTTTCACCGTTGCCGAATTCCTCTACTTTTTTGAACTTTCCCTTGACATTCCTCCTATTTTCAGTCGTTTCACATGGTGACAATCCTTTCACCCTCCTCTGATTTCTGACATCCCCAGCTCCCTTGAGGGGTGGACCCAACGCTTTCTTTTTGTCTCTAGGGACTTATGAAAGTCGACCGAGAGACAAAATTGGCCCGTTCGGGTTCCTCACTCTTAGAGGAGCTTTTGCAATAGAGGTATGTAGTTAAACGCCTTTTCAATCTTTAATTGACAAACCTTGGTTTATGACCGTTGTTCTGACTTTAGTTGTATTTATGATGTGTTGTGCAGGTTCCCCCAGCCTCACTCTGGGGGAGACGTTCAACGTCAGCCAGGTAGAGCAGGCTGATTCGATCCCTTATTCTGCTCTTGTTACCCCTCAGAACCTAATCCGATTTGGGATAGGGGGAAGCTCGAGCCAGGTTAGGTTTGCACCTTCCTCTTTCTACGAGTCTAACCCCTCTTCTTTTGAGGCAAAGGAAGCTACTTCCAACAGGAAACGGCTAAGGAACGACTCAAAATCTCAATCACCGACTTCTTCTAATGAGAAAATATCTTTAAATGCTGAGGTGGAAATCCTTAAGAAACGGCTTGCCGAGGTTGAAGGAGAGAAAGACGCCCTGAAAGAGGAGAATGCTCGTTTTAAGGCTGTTAATGCTCAATTGGAGGGGGGAATCAAAAATTAAAAGGGCCTGCTAGGGGGACCTAGTGTATTTCTTCTTCTTTGGTTTGTAACTTGGATGTCTTTATAACCATAAAGAGATCTTTCTGTTTTTGTTGAAATGACAACTTTTGATTGTGTTCTGATGGTCATGATTCTGTGGATGTCTTGTTTTTGCTTGAGTTGATAATATCCATTCCAAGTTGAATAATAGGCTAAAAACTTTAGCAGCTCTTGAGCGAGGAAAAGTTCTTAGGCTGAAAAGCCTAGTAAATTCCTGAGCTAAAAAGCTCTTAGGCTAGTTGTCTCAGAGCTGAAAGCTCTTAGGCTGAAAAGCCTAGTAGATTCCCAAGTTGAAAAACTCTTAGGTTGAAAAGCCTAGTAGATTTCCAAGCTGAAAAACTCTTAGGCTGAAAAGCCTAGTCGTCTTAGAGTTGAAAAGCTCTTAGGCTGAAGAGCCTAGTCGTTCCCGAGTTAAAAAGCTCTTAGGCTGAAAATCCTAGTTGATTCCCTAGCTGAAAAGCTCTTACGTTGAAAAGTCTAGTAGATTACCAAGCTAAAAACTCTTAGGCTAAAAAGTCTAGTCGTCTTAGAGCTGAAAAGCTCATAGACTGAACTTAGTGCAAACTTTTCATTTTGTGAGAGCTTTGGAAATTTCATTGGCTTCAAAAACGGGGTTTTACAACAGCTTTCTTTCCTATCACTACAATAGTTTTTAGAAAATTCTATTGGTAATAACGTTTCAGGTGATCCGTGTTCCAAGAGTGTTACAAGTCGCTTCCTTCCTCTATTTGCAAGCCATAGTTTACAGGTTGGATTACCCTTTTCACAATGTATGGCCTTTCCCAATTGGGGGGGCCGAGTTTCCCATGGGCTAGGTCAATTTTCTTCTCATCTGCTTGTTATAGTATCTAGTTGTGCTCCTTTGGTACGAGAATATTCATTGCAGCACCTCATCCCTCTTTTCATCTAGGAGATCGAGGTTAATCAACAAGGATCTCCCGTTCTGCTTTAGATTGAAGAGGTCAGCTCTTGCAGAGGGTATGCTGACCCCTACTAGGCCCACCGCCTCTGTTCCATATGCAAGGTTGAAGGGGGTCTGGCTTGTCGTGGTCTAAACGGTTATTTGGTATGCCCATAGTACTGCAGGGAGGTGATCTACCCATTGAGACTTAGATGCTTCCAGCTTTGTTTTTAGCGCGAGCTTGATGGTTCTGATAGTGACTTCGGCCTGGCCATTGGACTCCGGATGTGTAGGTGCTGAGAAGTATTTTTTGATTCCCAGCTCCACGCAGAAACTAGTGAATGTCGGATCCTATAATCCTGGCTAACGGCTCAGTTTTAGCCCACTTAGTGAAGTAATCTACTGCAATCACAATGAATTTGTATTGTCCGACCCTGATGGGTAGCGGCCTTAGAATATCCAAACCTCACTATTGAAAAGGCCATGGGGGTGAGTTGCTCGGGTGGACAGTGCGGTAGGTTGTTGTGGATTTGGCAAGCTTGGCATTTCTTCACTATTTTCTTTGCATCCTTGGACATCGTTGGCTAAAAATAGCCTTGTCGTAGCACCTTACTTGCCAAGGTCCTCGCATCGATGTGGTTTCCACACATGCCCTCGTCGATTTTTCTGAGGATATAATCTGCCTCCTTTCCAGACATGCATTTCATTAATGAAAACAAAAAACCTCTTTTGTATAACTTACCTTGAACGATCGTGAACCTTGTTGCTTTGGTTTTTAGCTTCCTTGTTTCCTTTGGGTTGTCAGGGAGTATCCCATCTTGTAGGAAGGATATAATGGGATTCATCCACGAAGTGCTCTCTTGGACTGGCATGGCCAGGGCGTCAGCTCGAGCATTAGCTTCCTGGGGTACCTGGATTAGCTTAGCGATGATGAACTTCCTCAGTAGGTTGCGCACTTTCGTCATGTAGAGTGACATCTTGTCGTCCTTAGCAATGTATTCTTCTTCAACTTGTCTCACCACCAACTGCAAATCGCTATAGATCATGATTTGTTGTGCATCCATCAAAAAGGCCAGGTTTAGACCGACTATCAGGGCTTTATACTCCGCCATGTTGTTGGATGCTTGAAAGTCAAATCTCAAGACGTATTTTAGGTCGTATCCCTCTGGTGAGGTTAGGATGAGTTCGGCCCCACTTCCTTGGGTGTTTGACGCTCCATCTACATATAATTTCCAGGTAGGCACGTCGGGGAAATTCTGCTGGTCCTCCATGTTTTCTTCAGGCAGTGAGGTAGACTCGGCAAGGAAGTCTGCTAGGACTTGTCCCTTGATCGCGGTCCTAGGCTTGAACTTGATGTCGAACTCGCTAAGCTCCATCGTCCATTTCACCAGCCTTTTAGAGGCTTCCGGCTTGTTAGGACCTGCCTCATCGGCTAGTCTGTTGAGACCTCAATGGTATACGCCTGGAAATATGGTCTCAACCTCCAAGCCACTACTAAGAGGGCTAGCACGAGCTTCTCCATCTTTGGGTATCTCTCTTCAGCTCCTCAAAGGGCTTTGCTGCAGAAGTAAATTGGTTGTTGGACTTTCTCCTTGTCCTTTACTAGGAAGGCGCTGACCGAGAAGTCTGACACGGCCAAGTAAAAGGTCAGAATCTCTCCTTCCTGGGGACTCACCAGTACTAGTGTTGAAGCCAAATAAGCTTTGAGGGCCTGGAAAGCCTCTTCACATTTTTCGTCCCACCGAAAGGCTGCCTTTAGGACCTTGAAGAACGACTAACACTTATCATTGGAGCGCAAAATAAATCGGTTGAGTGCCGCTATTCTTTTGGTCTAGTGTTGTATCTCTCGAGTGCTATTGGGGGGTTTCATTTCGAGGATAACCTTCACCTTCTCGGGGTTCGCCTCGATACCCCTACTGTTGACTATGAAACCCAAGAACTTTCCTGTCGATACTCCAAAGGCGCACATTGCTAGGTTCAAGTTCATCTTGTACTGCCGCATGATTTCGAAGGCCTCCCCTAGCTGTTGAATATGGGATTTGGCTTTGAGTGCTTTCATAAGCATATCGTCTATATAAACCTCCATAGTTGAGCCGAGCTTTTCACAGAACATTCTGTTGACCAACCTTTGATAGGTCGCCCTGGTGTTTTTCAACCCGAAAGGCATAACCTAATAATAGAAGATCCCCTATTCCATGGTGAATGAAATTTTCTTTTGGTCGTTCGAGTCCATTCTAATCTAATTATACCCCGAGAAAGCATCCATGAAGCTGAGGAGCTCATGGCCAACTGCGGCATCGACAATCAGGTTGATCTAGGTCAGAGGAAAACTGTCCTTAAGGAATGCTAGGTTTAGATCTATGAAGTCGATGCATAGTCACCACTTGTTGTTCACTTTCTTCAAGAGCACGACGTTAGCTAGCCAAGTCAAATAATCTACTTCCCTTACGGCTTTGGCTCGTAATAGCTTAAACACCTCTTCATTAATGGCCTTCTGTCTATCAGGCGCAAAACTTCTCCTTTTTTGTCTCAAAGGTTTTTAGTTTGAGTCAACTCTAAGTTGGTGTATAATCACTGCGAGATCTATTCCTTCCATATCTTCTTGTTTACAGGAGAAAACATCAGTGTTCTCTTTCAAAAATGAGATAAGCTTCCCTTTAATGGTTTTAGCAGCATAGAGCCTACAAAGACCACGTGTCCTGGGTCCCCATCCAGCTGCATAGGTTTTAGTTGCTCTATGGGAGTGGGCCGAGTCTCCAACTCATCTCACATGTCTAAGTTCTCTGACTGGACTGAATCTACTTCCTTCTACTTCATTGATGCCACGTAACTTTCTTTGGCGAGGCGTTGGTCTCCCCTGACCATGCTAACCTCATTCTCACTGGGGAACTTCATCACCACATGATATGCTGAGGGTATTGCATTGATGGAATTAAAAGATGGTTGTCCCAACAGGACGTTGTAGGCAGAGGGGGCGTCCACCACCACAAAACAGACAGTGGTCGTAACTTGGCAGGGTTAGTCCTCCATGGTGAGGACGAATTGAGAAGCCTAGAAAATGGGTTTTTACGGGTTCGAGCCTTGATATCTCTATGCCAAGCTGATCGAAAGTTGATAGAAAGATGATGTCAGCCGAATTATCGTTGTCAACGAGCACCTGATTAATAGTTTTGTTCGCGATGATTATCTTAACGACCAAGGGGTTGTCATGTGGGTGTTGGTATCCTTCAAGATTTGCATCGAAAAAAGTGATCTCCATATCCCTACAGGGTGCCTCTCGGATTGTCTGGACTTTGAGGAAGTCTTTTGACGGGCTCTCCTAGCATACGCCTTCCTTGCTGAGCTAGACTCACCCCCTTCTGCAAAACCCCCAAGATGATTCGGATTTCACCAAGAACTTGTTGGTGTTGCTGGGGAAGTGTGGCGGCTACTCTGGCATCCCGCCCTTGATCGTTCTATGCTCTTCCCTCTCTCGCCAAGTAGTGGCGCAGGTGTCCCCTTTGGATTAAGTGCTCAATGTGCTTCTTAAGTTGGATGCAGTTCGTTTCATGACCCATGTCTTTGTGAAACTCACAGTACTTGGAGGCGTCTTGCTTCCTGGGATCGGACTTCACCCAAGGTGGCCATTGGATGAACCTCTTGTTCTGGACCTCGTGGAGGACCTGAGCAATGGAGGTGATAGGAGGCAGAAGTCACGCCGCGGCATATCGAAACTATAGTTCTTGTTGCAAGGGTCTCAGGCGGTCTTGAACGTTGCCTTTCCTCTTAGGAGAAGGTTCTCTTCCTGTCCTTGGAGAACGATCTCTTCTCGAGGACCGATCATGTCTCCTTTCCTTCTTGGGACTACGGTCCCTCTTTTTCTTGTCTTCTTTCAGGTTGAGGGCCTCCTCATCATTGATGCATTTTTTTGCTTTTGCTAGTAGCTCGGCCATGGTAGCTTAAAGGTTGTTTTCTATCGAGAAGAGGAGGTCCTTAGCCTGTACTCTCAGCCCGGACATGAAAGTGGTTAGTGCGAACTTGTTGTCTACACTCTCCACCTTCAGGAATTCTTGGTTAAAGCGTTGGATATAGCTTCAGAGGGACTCATTGGGCCCCTATTTAACACTCAAAAGGTGGTAAGACAACTTTCTGTACGTCCTTGCTCCAATAAAATACGATACAAATTGTATGGAGAGTTCTCTGATGGAGGAAATCGACGTTGGTTGTAGCCTATTAAACCAGGCTATTGTCGACCCCTTAAGGGTGATGGCAAATGCTAGACAGCGAATGGGATTTGGGTATCCTTGTAGTTTCATTTGATTTTTATAGGAATTTAAGTGATCGATTGGGTTTTTGGTCTCGTTGAATGCCTCTATCAACATCATCCAGAATTTCTGAGGAAGAGGAAAGTGAAGGACCTCAGGAGCAAACGGATTGGTTTAATGGACCAAAGCATCCATGGTGTCGGGGATTTTCCCCTTAACCACCTCTTTCATGTTGCCCAGTTCTCGTTTGAGCTCGTGAAGTTTTTGCTCCCACTAGTGATCCATGGCATCCAGTAGGGGGGAGGGGTCTATCTTCTAGGTAAACGGCTCTGGCCCGACTGTGGGCCTCGTCTTCATTAGGTTCCTCCAGGTGTCTTCTCGGTGATTCTCTCCAGAATGACTATGTTCATGGAGTTCCGTAACTTTATTAGGCAGAGCCTGGCACTCTTGAGGCAAAGCATCGTGTTGCGCTGGGCGTGAAGAGGGCTCCTGACGTGTGCTGGCAGGAACTGCAAAATCTGGTGTGTTTGTATCCATGTCATCAATTCTTAGTTTTGCTTTACCAGTTGCATTGTGGTTCAACGATAAGCTTCCAGTTCATTTAGCAGAGGGAGATCCACCATTGGAGGGTGATTCTCGACGTCCGCTTTGGGGGCCATGTAGTTCTTCGGTAAGTTTTGGTGAGTTTGGAGATTGGCGTGAGATTTACTCATATTCTGAGTTGAAACCATCAAACTAAGAACTCAAAGAAAAATGATGAAAATCGTTCCTACAAACGACGCCAACTGATGATGCTCGAAAATAATAGTCCGAGCTCAAGCCCAGCAGCTGATGTTTCAGGGGATTATAGTGGATAGGGTTCGTTAGAGAGTCAATCTATGAAGAACCAGATAACACAATATGTAAGTGGTTCACCTCAGCTGAAAGACTAAGGCTACGTCCACTATAAGGGAGTCTCTTGCTCCTTGAGATCTTATATCACTTGATTATTGGCGAATACAATGGTATTACAGGCACTGAGTCCTTATAAGGAATATGCTTCTATTGTTCTATTTATACGAGTGATCCTCTCTAGGGTTTTCGATGACTCCTTCCTCCTTTTTGCTGATTCTGTGGGTCTTCCTACCTTCATTCTATAGCAACCTCTGTCGTCTGACACTACTGTTCATCCGGCGCCACTCTTCACACCATCTCCTGGATGGTTATCCGCGCCATCCCCTTTGATCTAGGGAGTACGTGATTGTCATAGGTGTCAGAGGTGGTCCCTCTGTCTCCAAGACACGTGGCGCGACGAGGTTGTGCTGGGGGAGGTGCTGGGCTAGGCTCTTCAACCCATCCCTTTGACTGGTTTGGAATATGTCTAAGCTGGGCCTTAGCTCCTCTGGTCTCGTTGGGCTTTACCCTTTGAATTTTGGTACATTTTGCTTTTGACATGGACGGGCTATGGGCGTTTCCATTTGGGCCACTATGCTGCCAAAGGTTTCCTGGGCTTTGTTGGGCTCTTAGGCCTCGGTGGTCCATATCTAGGATCCCATCATTATCGGAATCCAAGCATAGAAATAGAATCCATTGTGGCATAATGGAACACATAAAACTGATTTCTAGTATAAATAGNCAAAATCTGGTGTGTTTGTATCCATGTCATCAATTCTTAGTTTTGCTTTACCAGTTGCATTGTGGTTCAACGATAAGCTTCCAGTTCATTTAGCAGAGGGAGATCCACCATTGGAGGGTGATTCTCGACGTCCGCTTTGGGGGCCATGTAGTTCTTCGGTAAGTTTTGGTGAGTTTGGAGATTGGCGTGAGATTTACTCATATTCTGAGTTGAAACCATCAAACTAAGAACTCAAAGAAAAATGATGAAAATCGTTCCTACAAACGACGCCAACTGATGATGCTCGAAAATAATAGTCCGAGCTCAAGCCCAGCAGCTGATGTTTCAGGGGATTATAGTGGATAGGGTTCGTTAGAGAGTCAATCTATGAAGAACCAGATAACACAATATGTAAGTGGTTCACCTCAGCTGAAAGACTAAGGCTACGTCCACTATAAGGGAGTCTCTTGCTCCTTGAGATCTTATATCACTTGATTATTGGCGAATACAATGGTATTACAGGCACTGAGTCCTTATAAGGAATATGCTTCTATTGTTCTATTTATACGAGTGATCCTCTCTAGGGTTTTCGATGACTCCTTCCTCCTTTTTGCTGATTCTGTGGGTCTTCCTACCTTCATTCTATAGCAACCTCTGTCGTCTGACACTACTGTTCATCCGGCGCCACTCTTCACACCATCTCCTGGATGGTTATCCGCGCCATCCCCTTTGATCTAGGGAGTACGTGATTGTCATAGGTGTCAGAGGTGGTCCCTCTGTCTCCAAGACACGTGGCGCGACGAGGTTGTGCTGGGGGAGGTGCTGGGCTAGGCTCTTCAACCCATCCCTTTGACTGGTTTGGAATATGTCTAAGCTGGGCCTTAGCTCCTCTGGTCTCGTTGGGCTTTACCCTTTGAATTTTGGTACATTTTGCTTTTGACATGGACGGGCTATGGGCGTTTCCATTTGGGCCACTATGCTGCCAAAGGTTTCCTGGGCTTTGTTGGGCTCTTAGGCCTCGGTGGTCCATATCTAGGATCCCATCATTATCGGAATCCAAGCATAGAAATAGAATCCATTGTGGCATAATGGAACACATAAAACTGATTTCTAGTATAAATAGCTAATAAGTTTAAACATAATGAAAATTTTTTTTTTTTTTTTGGGGGGGGGGGGGACAACTATAGCACAAGATATGATCAAATTGTGTTGCATGAAAATTCCTTGAAGACCAAGTGAAGATGTAAATCAAAATTCTGTAAATAATACTTCCAAGGTAAATTATACCAGAATTAGCCCTCATGAAAACTCATGGCTTTATGACAAATTAATGGTCACACAAAGTAATAAAAAATACCCGATAGCAAGTTCGACAATCGACACCAAAAAAAGTTTCTTGATTACGTTCGGGGTATGTAACTAGATTTTGTTTTCAAATTTTTGTGCTTTACAACAAAATTAAAATTTCCTACAATTTTCTGTAAAAAATTAAATCGTAATAAAATGCATACAAGAAATTAAAATGTCATTTCCTGACCAAACTAAACGAAAGTGAAAGAAATTAAAAAAAAAATTATCTACTTTACCTTCCTTTCTCTGCATGCCAACAACATAATTAAGTGTTAATAGTACAAACCAACGTCTTGCCAACACCGCATACACAACAATCAATATAAGAGAAAAATTGAAACATGCAAGCCACTAGACAAATGGAAACTCAAAGAAAAACACTTAACACCTTTCCCTTTGCCTCTCATAGGTAACCCACCTTACATCCCAAGAGTCAAAGATAACAAATGCTTAGGGCACTTGTCCATGTCCAATAAATCCATCTCAAACCTCTCCATCACCTTAGCTGCAATAGACTTCATTTGAATGTAGACCATATCTTCCCAAGGTATATTCTTGCTACAAACCTTAATTTCAAGCCACCTTTTGGTTTGTACTCACTACAGTCTTTGCCTCATATATTGTTCATTGTTCCGATAACATATTATGATCTGTAACAACCACCCTTTTCCATCAAAGGTTCCATCTGGAATGACATCATCTTCTTCACACTCAACTTAACGCTAATGAAGCAAGTGTCTAGATCAGCTAAAATAAAACTTATGAATATATCTCGGACAAACTCCGATTGGCCGAGTTTCTTTTGTCACCAACAAATCAAGATACTTAAATCTTCATATTTGTTTTCTACTCTCTTTTTTATAAGACCTCGTATAAAACTTAAAGATAGATAACATGAAATTAATAGTACTTCTAAAAAGATAATAGAAACCTTGAATCAATGTTGAAAGATTGGTTATGAAGTTTGAGTTTCACTCAAATTGACTTTCGGATCAAATTTAGTTTCGAAGGCGTTTAAACTTAAGAAGGGTTGTTAGAGAAGTTTTTAATTGTTTTTAGGTCAAAATAATATTTTCACTGAATCCAAAAGGTCGAGAGACCTTGAAAGAGGCAATATGGGGAGTATTAAAAGTTTGAAAGTATTCCGAAGTTAAAACATATTTTTGGAGAGAATTCGGATAGCAAGAGATTGGACACTGTCTTCCTATTTTGCATATAAAATTTTCTCCCAATGTCCAATTGATCTGAAATTCTTACAATAAAAACTAGACTTCTAGGGTTACATGAGTGTATTTCACAAAAATTTAGTGAATCGGTAACTAAGTAAGTTAAAATCGAGGTAGAAGTTAGGGATAGAGAGTTACCTCCGTCAGAACGGTGAAGTGTCGTTTAAACGCCAAGCTTGGTTGGAGATTTCCAAAGAGAATTCATCGTTCAAACGCACACTATCAAAACACACATTAGCCGTTCGAATGCACCTCCGAGTTTAGCCCAATCAATTTTTAGTGTTATCCTTCAATTTTGGTCCTATAAAATACCCTATGGATGGATTTTAGGCTATTTTAAACATTATTTAAACCCTAGAAAGCTAAAGGGAGTAGCGGAGAAGAAAGAGGAAGATATTTTGATGGTTTACATGGGAAATTGCAAAAAAATGCATTAGGATCAAATTTTGCTGGAATTAAGGTAAGTGATTCTTCTTGAGTTCTTTTATTGAGACTTAGGGTATTATTTATGTATGTTTTGAATCTTCGTGATTACTATATGTTAAATAAAGGTTAGTTTTTTATTTGTTTAACATGTGATTTTAAACAAGATACATGTCTTGTGTTCAAGGAATATTGTTCTTGGATTTTATAAACTCGAGTTTTTCCTAAACACCTGTTTTATTTTGAAAGACCTATTAATTTTTTATTTCTAAGTTCCTATTATTGGTTAAATTAGGCTTTCAATCAAATTTTTGTTCTTGTTTCAAGAAATTATGATTTTTGGCAAAACTCTAGAATTTGGATATCGAAATTGTAAAAGTTTTCTTGATATGATATGTTGCATATTTTAATTCTATTATTCTTGTACTTTGAGAATTGTGAAACTTGTGCTACATGGATTTTGATGGAAATCTTGATTGGTTAAATTTTCGTTTTGATAAAGTTGTGGTTTCTCATCTCTTTATGGTTTGAGGGTGACGGACTTGAATTGCCTTCGAGAGCTGTCATAGAGTGTTAGAGGTTACACTATCCTATTGGGAGTGAGATGGTTGCCTAACCCTTGTAGCAGAATTTTGTTTATGAAAGCAATCACTATTATTCACGTAGGTTTAAGGATGAGGGATGGTATACATTTCCTGGAAGGGATTTGTCAATGTCGTGTGAAATGATATACATACTTCCTAAAGTAGTTTGTGATTTGGCCATGCGGAAAATGATTGAGATTGTTTGTGTTTGTGGTGGGTGAACAACGTAGAATCGTTGTTTAGATTCCTGAGAAGCAACTAACTTATGAGATACATGAGATGCATGAGATACTTGAGTAAAATGGGATGTTGTTATTGAATTAATTGTTGATGGTTGGACTATTGAAATGTTTATTCCTGTTATTGATTATTGTATTCCATACACTTGAGGTCATTATATTTGTCATTGTTTTACCTTCAAAATGATATATATGTTATTTTCCAAAAGAGACTTGTCTCCTTTTATTGTTTTAAAACCTTATTTGGATTTGAGAGGGATTTTCTATGGACTTTTGCTCACTCCCTACAACCACACATTTACAGATTTTGACATAGAAGGGAATGTCGATGCAGATGAGTAGGTTGACTACGAGGTGGTAGAGAATCAAAATGTGGACCCTGTCGTAGAGGAATAGAATTGTTTTATTTTTTGTTTAGAGTTTAAGAGATTTCTATGAAATGATATTTCAACTAGTTTAAATTATTCTGTTGGTAGATACTATTTAGTTTTGAATTGTAAGTTAGAGAAATTACAATGTTTTATTGACTTTAGTATTTATTTTTTATCAGGTAGATGAATGATTGACTATTTTAATGGTTATTTTTAGTAGCTCTCATGGTTGAATGTTTTATAAATAGTAATGTCTTCCAAGGTAAATTTTGGGGCATTCCTGCTTCGTCTCGGAAGTTGTAAACCAAGTATAGGTTGTCAAACAAGTAATATTTTCTTGGTAGAGTCCAATGTCGATCCACATGGAGGTAGTAAATTTCGGAGTGAATAAGGTTTAATAAAAGAAAATATGTTATGTGTTTGAGAGAATGATTTGGTAATTGGAATTTGAAACAAATAAACTAAAATTGTTTAAGAAAAGTAATGTGGAGAAATACTAAAGCATTGAGTACTATTTCACTGACACTTGGATAGCAAATTAATCATAATTTTCAATCTCAATTGGGAATCAACTAGTGAGTGAATCCAATTGGAGGATTTAGCACTAATTAATTAAGAAATTTTCTTAGAGTATAATCAATAAGTTAATCTAAATGAATCCAAAAATTCAATTGTTAATTACTAGTATTTAACATGCCCGGAGTCAATGATAAATCAAGCAATTAAGCAATCAAACATCCAAATTCATAAAAACCAACAAATCAATTAATTAGATGAAAACTCAAACAATTCAACCCAAGCATGTACATCTAGCTATTCAACTCATTGGGAATCTCAAGCATTCATTAGAATTAGCATAATAAATCAAGAGATTACATAGAGAGAAAGCTTGCTGAAATAGGATGAATTGAATTAATAAAGTAGTCATCAAATTAAGAACATAGAATTAACTTACATATCCAATTCAAATGAAATCTCCCCTAGCCTTAGTACAAATGCTTATTCGGTCATAAAAGATGTGTTGATCACAAAATTAAAGAAGAACAGCAAATAGAAAATTTTCAGATCTAGTAAAGCTCTTCCAAAAGTACAGAGTACTTTTTCCCAAAGGAGGAAGATGAAGCCTTCTCGTGTCATCAGGCTTTCCTAATTGGCTGGGAGCAAAGACTAGCCTTCGAACGTGGAATAAGTAACGTTTAGATGTGATAGACGGTTCAACACGCATTCGGACGTGGTTAAGTGATGTCTAAACGTGGAATACTGAGAGTGTGGCCTGCTTTTGCCTCTGATGCAGAATCTCACGTCCGAATATGGATATATGATGTTCAAACGTGGATAAATGTTGTTCAAACGTGGCTTCAATCCTCAATTTTCTCTTTTCCTTTGTATATGTCACTCCTATGTTTGCTTATTTATCTCCTAATCTCACCATTTTGCTTGCAAAATAGACAAACACCAATTAAATCATGATAAAATCAAATATAACATTAAGCATATACAAAGTCCAAACCCATGACAATTAGCCCACAAATGACAGGATAAATATGCAATATTCTAAATCTATATGTATATCCACTTTCATAGGACTCACCTCACGATTGCATTTAGTCCATGCAACAAGTCTTTAAACCCCTAGATGATCCCTAGTGGACGAGTATAGTCTAATGAATGTTTATAGTGATGCTTCCCACAAAAATCGAATGTTAATATCAAAATAATAATTTCATAATACGAATGAACATAACAATCTAAGAACTTAGAATCATATGCAATCAATAAGTATTTGCTAAGCAAGATTTGGAACACATAACTATATGAAATTATACACCTGTTACGTTACCATGAAAACTCATATGTAGTGTACCAAATCAACAACCCACCAACTGCTCACCCATACTACTATCAATTCATTCGTTTCAACGCCAATCCTCACAAAGTATACTTCTCTAAAAGAATCTCTCAGATTATAGTAGTTCATCACTCATAGTTCACATATGAGTAGAAATATTTAATTCAAAACAAAGTGATGCCCACATATTAGATATAATAAACGGTAACTGAAAGAAAGGACTTTAGCATGGTCCTATGAAAGGAAATCAACAGTCAATATGCAACAACTCCTATCTCAATCCTTACTCACACAAGTCATGCATCACTAATATACTCTTGCGATCAAATAGGACTTTAATAGGTTGTAATCAAGCCTTGGGATTTGGTTTAATGAAATGAAGGATATACAAGGATTCAAAGAGCTATTCCAAGACACAACATTAAATTACACAACCATTTCCATGTAACTCATAATCATTCACCCCTTCACTCCTAGAGGCACAGTGCATATATTTGTTCAAATATTTTCTCTTTTTTTTTTACACAATTTTTATCTTCAAATATAGACATTTGTCTCCTCTTTTTTTAAAATTAATTTCCACATGTAAGTATCTCCAACATGCACAATTTCATCATTTTTTCCTTTTCTTTTTTTCACAAATTTTTTTATCCAACATCTTTCCCACAATACATAGACAATAGATACTCCAACTTGAGATAACCAAGGGTAAGTGATATCCAAATGCTAAGCTTAGTTACATGATGTGGCTTAAGAAGTGAATATATTATTTCTTAGCAACACACTTTCCCGTGCATGTAATTCAAGATCAAGAAGTCATTTAAAACATAAATGTTCGACCAATTCAGAAATAAAAAGACCTTTCAAGGAAATAGTGGAAAGAATAATTAGTCAATGAGTAAATCTCATAAACACTCAAAAATTGATAGGCTCAAAACTCTCTAATGCATTAGCATCTCTACTATTTGTCTCTAGTCTTCGGGGCAAAACATCTAATGAACTATCAATCTAGTACAATAGAAATGTGCACAAGGGTTGAGTTTTCAAAGCAACACAACATTAGATACAAATGTAAAGAAATGAATTCTATCTAGTGCTTAAACATTTGCAAATCTCAAGCTCAACTCATCATCCTCTAATTCTGATTGTCATTTGCACCTAAAATTATTATTAAGACATTCAATGATAATCACATAAAGTAAAACAAGTGCTCAAGATAACATGTAACCATCTATATATATCACAAAAAGTGGCTACAAAATAAGCAAAAGATGGTTTGATCAAGCCTAAACAACTAATATTCTAATGCTTCGATCAGTCATTCCTAAACATAAACTAAAGCATAAATGATAAATGATAACATAGCTTCAAAGTGATAGATCAAAACATGGGACCCTTAGAAGAAACAAAGAAGACTTAGCTCTATCCCTCATTCCCAACTAGGGTATCATCATAAACCCTAGCAATTGGCTCATCAACTGGTGCACCTCTCGCAGCACCTCTACCTCCTACATCTCTCCCACGACCACGACTTCGCCCCTACCTCGACCTCTACCACCCAATAGCTGCCTGATCTTAGTTAACTCTTCATCTTTCCTCTCCATCCTCCTCAGGATCTCAAATAATAACTGACGATCAGTGCGGGGGTCAGCCTCCACATCAAAAGGATCCAACTGTGGCGCCTAATCAAAATACTCATCAATATCCCCTGCATCTTCCTCAAGATCAGCTGGTTGTGCTCCCCTAATTACACCAGTCACAGTCCAGCTCTTGAGTATCGTCCTAAAGTTGATCTCTACCACTCTGGAAGTCCTTGGGTAGTTGGGGTCTATCATCACCCCTTTGCGAAGGCATAGAGTAGTAATCATCTCAGGGAAAGGCAAAGATTTCCTACCAGTCAAGTCCACCCCCTAACTAATGTCTGAGAGTATGTAGGAGGGAAGGTCAATGGTCAACCCGGTGGCAATGGCATGAATGAGTCAGGCACGATCCAAATACACCTCATTGTTGCGCATCTGTGGCAGAAATTGAGATGTGGATATCAGATTGAGAATTTGATACCTCTCGAGAAGGTCTCCCTAATCTAAAGAATTCTCCACATTCAAGTTCCAGCTATAATCTAGATCACCCAACAACAGCCATGCACACTCAGATGGCTCCACGATAGAGGATGGGAGCTGAGGCTGTGGCACTCTTGCTTGCTCAAGTTGTGCCACCACAGCAATATCCTCGGCATATACGTTAAATCTATATCCCCGCACCCATGCTCTTAGACATTCTATCTAAGGTTCCCATTAAGCATTGCAGTAAAAATTTCTAACAATGACTGCGACCCCTTCCCAGGTCATCTCCAAAAATTGGCCCCGATGTCTAGCCACCATTATCTCCCTAATCCCTATCCGCTCAAAATCAAACATCTAGATTGGTCTCTCTATTGGCATGGGCTTGGTCTCAAAATGATCATGAAACCGCTGGCTAAGCTCATGTTAGTAGAATTTGGCCTTATCAAAATTTGGGTCAGGTTGTGGGTCGAAAGATGGTGGTAGTGGGTCACATGATGTAGAAATGCAGGCTCTATTGTCATTGTGCTCTTAGGAGGAGCCATGCATGAATGAAAACTAAGGATACTAAATAAAAAAAAAAGGTTAAGGTGTGAAGGGATGGAGAGAAGGAAGGAAGGGAGGAAGGAAAGAGATTTTGAACTTTGAAAATGAAGTTGGGACACCCACTATTTATAGGCACAGATCAAGAACTGCGTCTGGACGTGGCTTTATTGACATCCGAACATCATTAATAATTGGGCAGTTAGGTGTTGGCATTTAATAAACACACGTTCAAGGGTGGAAAAACGTCCGAATATGGTTATGAATTTAAACCTCATCCCGACGTGGACATAATTACTTTCGAATGTAATCTTCTGAGATGCTCCTTTTTTCTAATGAAGTAACGTTCAAACTTGACCTTTTTAAGTCCAAACTTGATATTTTGAGAGCATTTTTCCAACACATAGAAAAAAAAATTGATCCTCAATAAGACATATCCAAACACTTAGAAAAAAATTTCCTCTCCAAAATCCTCAAAACATCACACTTAGCCAAAAATCATTTTTTTTTCTTTTCTTACTTCAAAACCAAAAACAACATCATTCAAATACAAAAATCATGCAACAAAATTAGCACAAAATTTAGACATAAATTAAAACAAACACAACATCACATGAAGTGTGATCTCACCCCTAACCGAAACATGACTTTGTCCTCAATGTATTATAAAATGCAGAAAGATCATAAAGATTAATCTAGGTAGGGTAAGAGNGAAGTCCTTGGGTAGTTGGGGTCTATCATCACCCCTTTGCGAAGGCATAGAGTAGTAATCATCTCAGGGAAAGGCAAAGATTTCCTACCAGTCAAGTCCACCCCCTAACTAATGTCTGAGAGTATGTAGGAGGGAAGGTCAATGGTCAACCCGGTGGCAATGGCATGAATGAGTCAGGCACGATCCAAATACACCTCATTGTTGCGCATCTGTGGCAGAAATTGAGATGTGGATATCAGATTGAGAATTTGATACCTCTCGAGAAGGTCTCCCTAATCTAAAGAATTCTCCACATTCAAGTTCCAGCTATAATCTAGATCACCCAACAACAGCCATGCACACTCAGATGGCTCCACGATAGAGGATGGGAGCTGAGGCTGTGGCACTCTTGCTTGCTCAAGTTGTGCCACCACAGCAATATCCTCGGCATATACGTTAAATCTATATCCCCGCACCCATGCTCTTAGACATTCTATCTAAGGTTCCCATTAAGCATTGCAGTAAAAATTTCTAACAATGACTGCGACCCCTTCCCAGGTCATCTCCAAAAATTGGCCCCGATGTCTAGCCACCATTATCTCCCTAATCCCTATCCGCTCAAAATCAAACATCTAGATTGGTCTCTCTATTGGCATGGGCTTGGTCTCAAAATGATCATGAAACCGCTGGCTAAGCTCATGTTAGTAGAATTTGGCCTTATCAAAATTTGGGTCAGGTTGTGGGTCGAAAGATGGTGGTAGTGGGTCACATGATGTAGAAATGCAGGCTCTATTGTCATTGTGCTCTTAGGAGGAGCCATGCATGAATGAAAACTAAGGATACTAAATAAAAAAAAAAGGTTAAGGTGTGAAGGGATGGAGAGAAGGAAGGAAGGGAGGAAGGAAAGAGATTTTGAACTTTGAAAATGAAGTTGGGACACCCACTATTTATAGGCACAGATCAAGAACTGCGTCTGGACGTGGCTTTATTGACATCCGAACATCATTAATAATTGGGCAGTTAGGTGTTGGCATTTAATAAACACACGTTCAAGGGTGGAAAAACGTCCGAATATGGTTATGAATTTAAACCTCATCCCGACGTGGACATAATTACTTTCGAATGTAATCTTCTGAGATGCTCCTTTTTTCTAATGAAGTAACGTTCAAACTTGACCTTTTTAAGTCCAAACTTGATATTTTGAGAGCATTTTTCCAACACATAGAAAAAAAAATTGATCCTCAATAAGACATATCCAAACACTTAGAAAAAAATTTCCTCTCCAAAATCCTCAAAACATCACACTTAGCCAAAAATCATTTTTTTTTCTTTTCTTACTTCAAAACCAAAAACAACATCATTCAAATACAAAAATCATGCAACAAAATTAGCACAAAATTTAGACATAAATTAAAACAAACACAACATCACATGAAGTGTGATCTCACCCCTAACCGAAACATGACTTTGTCCTCAATGTATTATAAAATGCAGAAAGATCATAAAGATTAATCTAGGTAGGGTAAGAGAGATACATGTGACCTCCAAAATCAGCAACAAAGCTATCACAACAAAAAAAAAAAACAAAAACATTACATAGAAAAGTTAAATAAAAACAAAAAAAAAATATCTACTATACAATATAATGCAAAATAAGTTCACAATAATTTGTTAATTCAATTTGGATTCCAATAAGAATTATTCACCCTAGCACCTTTCAATACCCGTTTTACCTTATCAGGTGGTAACACTTTCTTAGCAGGCCACTGGCTCCTGCTGCACTCCCTAGCCCTGTGAAAAATTATTAAAGTGTGAGGACTTAGAACATCCACCAATACCTCCACCATAAACAAAATTAGTTAAACAAACTTGAAAGGGATCTAGACAATGAGATACATTCAATTTACTGTTCACAATAGAATCAATCATATCTACTTCATGAAAATCATAACCCTCCCTATGTTGTTTGTCAACATTAAAAATTTTCAATTCCATCGTCATATTACCAAAAGAAAGATTCATGACCCTATTCCTATAATTTATTAAAGTATTAGAAGTTGCAAGGAATGGTTTACCAAGTATGACATGAATTTGACTCCCTGAATGCACAAATGGTTAGGTGTCCAAAACAATGAAGTCAATAGGGAAATAAAACTTATCTACCTGAACAAGTAAATCATCAACAATTTCCCTAGGAATTTTAACTACTTATCTACCAATTGAAGTGTGATGGACATAGGTTTCAACTCCCCAAGTCCCAATTGTTCATAGACATAGTAGAAAAGCAAATTCACACTAGCTCGTAAGCTAAGTAATGCTTATTCAATTTTAAACTTCCCTATGACATATGCAATGATGGAACAAAACGGATCCTTGTATTTTGGAGGAATATTATATTGGATGATAAAAGACACTTGTTCTATCAAAAATTCTTTCTTTTGAACATTAAGCTTTCTCTTGATGGTACACAAGTTTTTCAAAAATTTAGCATATGATGGAATTTTCTTGATGGCATCTAGCAATGGAATATTAATCTGGACTTGTTTGACCACTTCCAAAATCTCAAAATTCATATTGGCCTTTGATGGTGAAACCAATCTTTGAGGAAAAGGTGCGGGTATAGGACATCGAGGTGGCTCACTAGGCACATCTTTAATGGTTGGCTCAACATTGTTATCACCCTCGTCTTCCCTAGTGGTTTTCTCACTCTCATTTGGCTCTTGAGCCTTCATGGGGATGGTCTTATGAACTACCTTCCCACTCCTAAGAGTAGTCTTTACTTGCTCTTGGGTGACATCTGGTGTAAAAGAAGAGACTCATTTAGAGTTGGCCTTGTGGATTTGGTTGAGGTTGTGCCATAAAATTTCCATTTTCTTGGTGGTAAGGGGTTGTGGTCAACTTGGTAAGTTTATTCTAGATATCATTTATAAGGGACAAAATTAGATGGACCTTGAGGAGATGCTTAGGAAGGTGGTTGTTGTGTGGCATTTTCATTTCTCCAACTAAAGTTGGGGTGAGCCTTCCACCCCGGATTATAAATGTTTGAGGAGGTGTTGCTATATGGCTTGGAAAAGGCATTCATCGCATTGGTTTGGTCACTCAACACCTCCTTCAAAGCAAGGATCATACGACACTCATTAGTTGAATGCCCTTTGATCTCACAAATTGAGCACAACTCCTCTTGAGGCATGGTTTGGACCTCATTCACTAATTTCATCTCCATTGTCTCAATCTTCCTAGCCAAAATTGCAATCCTTACATTCAAGTCATCCTCCTCCTTCAATTGATCCTTTTCCCCTCCCAATGGTGCATTTGAGGTCTTACAATTCGAATCAGGGGATTGAGTATACCAAGCTTGGGCACTCTTGCCCAATGAATCAAAGTAATCAAAAGCCTCCTCCAGTTCCTTAGCCATGAACTCCTCATTTCCACAAATTGCCTCATTTGTGAAGATAAAGCCTCATAGAAAAAACTTATAATCCGTCAATTTTCATATTCATGGTGAGGGCATGATGCAAGTGGAATCTTGATCCTCTCCTAACAATAATAAAATGTTTTATTTTCTTTTTTAGAGAAATTCATTATTTGTCGCTTCAATGTGTTTTTTTTCTGAGTTGAATTTTTTTTTAAAGGAAAACTCTTCTTGCATTTCCCACCATGTTCCAATAGACCTTGGCCTAAGCAAGTTTAACCACGTTTTAGCTTTATCCTTTAGAGCGAAGGGAAAAAGCTTAAAATGGATTATACCTTCCGTAGCCGTCAAGTCTTGAAATGTGGCACACACCTACTCAAATTGAAATGTGGCACACACCTACTCAACTTGAAATGTGGCACACACCTACTCAAATCACGTATATGAAAGTAGGGATTTTCAGAATCTAAACCATGAATTTTAGGCAATAATGCTATCATGCTCGATTTAAAAACAAAATGATGAACATGCACAGAAAAAATAATGCATGAAGGTGTAGAGTAACGGATGGAATGTTAGTACTCTCTCAGTGTTCTAGCATTATTAACATTTACATTAGCACGCATATTGTTCACTTCCTCATAATCCTCATTGTCGCCATGATTACTCCTAGCATCAGTCCCTGGTGGGTCCGCTTGTAGCATGAAAGGATTGTGAACCCCTTTTCATTTTAAGGTAACCAATCTGGGGTTTTGAATTAATTGGGATGTGGTGGTAGAAAGGGTTTTGATATATTGGGTGATTTTGTGCCATCCTGAATGGGTATGTGCTAGTGGGGGTGTGTCAAATAAGTCTCCAAATAGTGAGTCAAAATCCTCTCTAATCAAACCTTCCACCACTCTCTCTATGCCAAGGGTTCATGCAACAACGACCAACACAAGTAGCAAAATAAAGTAAAATGAAAGAAAACTAAATGACAAGTATGTAAAAGTGGAAGAGTATACCCAATATTCACTTATACAAAAACTGAGCAAACCTCAAATGATGATGGAACACTCCTCAATTGAACCTCCACCCCAGCAACGGTGCCAAATGCTTGCTTCATCTCGGAAGTTGTAAACCCAAGTGCAGGTTTTCAAGCAAGTAGTAATTTCTTGGTAGAGTCTAAGGTCAATCCACGGGGGGTGGCAAATTTTGGAGTGAATAACGTTTCATAAAAGAAAATATGTTGTGTGTTTCAGAGAATGATTTAGTAATTGGAATTTGAAACAAATAAACTAAAATTCTTTAAGAAAAGTAATGTGGAGAAATACTTAGGCATTGGATACTATTTCACTAACAATTGGATAGCAAATTAATCCCAATTTCCAATCTCAATTGGAAATCAACTAGGGAGTGAACACAATTGGAGGATTTGACACTAATTAATTAGAAAATTATTTTATAGTATAATTAATGAGTTACTATAAATGAATCCAACACATTCAATTGTTAATTACAAGCATTTAATATGCAGTCAATGATAAATCAAGCAATTAACCAATCAAACATCCAAATTCATAAAAACCAATAAATCAATTAATTAAATGAAAAATCTAATAATTCAACTCAAGCATGTACATCTAGCTATTCAACTCATAAGGAATCTCAAGCATTCATCACAATTAGCATAATAATTCAAGAGATTATATAGGGAGAAAGCTTTGCTAAAATAGGATAAATTGAATTCATAAAGTAGTCATCAAATGAAGAACATAGAATTAACTTACATACCCAATTGAAATGAAATCACCCCTAGTCCTAGTACCAATGCTTAGCCAGCCATAAATGATGTACTAATCCCCAAATTAAAAAAGAAAAGCAAATATAAAATTTTAGATCTGGTAAAGCTCTCAATGGAGGAAGATGAAGCCTTCTCATGTCATCGAGCTTTCTTGATTGGTTGGGAGAAAAGAAACGTGTCTGGACGTGGAATAAGTGACGTCCTGATGTCATAGGCCATTCAACATGCGTCCGGACATGGATTAAGTGACATCCAGGCGTGGAATACTGAGGGTTTGACCTTTTTTTGCCTCTTATGCATAACCTTACGTCTTGACATGGATAAATGATGTCTAGACATGGTCTTCAATTCTTCAATCTTTAATTCTATTCCACTCTCATTTTTGCTTATTTGGTTCCTAATCTCACCATTTTACCTTCAAAATAGACAAACACCAATTAAATCATGATAACAAATATAACATTAAGCATATACAATTAAATCCAAACCAGTGACAATTAGCCCTCAAATGATAGGATAAAATATGCAATATTTAGGGCTAATCAGTTACACTTTTCCATTCTTAATCGTATGATTTTATAATCAGACTCCAATTAGTTTTGAATAATTGATTTTCACTAACATTTCAGCATACAATACTCTCACAAATCACATAATTCACTAAATCAAAAATATCATAATAACAAAAATTGAAATTAACTTGCTTTCTGAATAAAAATTCAAATTCCATCTGGTAATCCCCATTGCATTTGATGGTAGTACTCTGAATTATTAGGGCCCTATTTTATGGAGGTTTAGCTAAATTTAATTTTAAAATAAAATTTTTAGATACATATTTAATTAGGTTCAATTTTATTTTAGTACCCCAAAAAACACTCAAGTATAGGTTGTCGCGAAATAATAATGGACTAAGGAAGTCTGAGATCAATCCACAGGAAATTGAGAAAACTTGGAATGCAAGAAAAATAAAAGAAAATTGCTTTGAAGGTTGTTTGGAGATTTTGTTTCTTCAAAAGAACAAAAGTTGACTAGTTAAAAACAATAATTGAAATACTAAAGTATCGAGGATAGCCTTTCAAATCCACACAGTAAGTATCAATGATCTAGTTTTTGAATTCAATTGGGAATCAGCTGAAAAATGATCCCAATCGAAATATTTAGCAATGATAGTATTGAAAACATCAAATGTATAATTAATAAATTATTTAAAAAAAATATAAGAATTTACTTGTAGATCACAAGTATTCATCGTACCCAGAGTTTACGATAAATCAAGTTTTCCAGCAGGTAAACTCTAATTTTATTATTTTATTAGTGTCACACCCCATCCCGGTTTCCCAAAGATGAGACGCGATTAGGTTTTTGATACATTTGTTTACGTTTATACAATCTAAATTAATAAAACACTAATAATTCCACAGGTGCAACAACATCACCCATCACCTTAGGCATGAAGCATGATGGTAAAACATGTCTCATAACCTCTACCATATATAAAATACATATACCAATTGTTTGTTTCTCAGGTTATAGACATATACAAAATCTCACACCTACATAGCATACATCACAAAGTATGTTTGTTGAGTCTGTTTATAAATATATACTAATAACCTGTCATAATAATCTCTCACAAATATAATATATAACCCAGAAATTAGTTATACTAACTCTCAACCTGAGTGATATCACACTAACGTTGTACAAGACTCAATCGACTAGACAGTGGAGTAGTCGGCATCTTCCTCTATAGTACCTGAAAATGAGGAGCTATAGGGGTGTGAGCTAAACCACGCGCTCAGTGAGTATACATCTTATATATGAAATGGAAATGATAGTAATACACTGAAGTAGGTAGATACTATGTAGATACACATATCAAAAAACAACATCAATCTAATTCCAACGAATTCATAAGCCACATCACATTCATACTATCCCTCATCGTGTAATCGATCTCCCATGGATCTGTGTCTCCCGGACCTCCTGGGAACACCACAGTGCTAGCACACCACTACACGCCCAATATCTGACATCGATGCCCTTGTCTAAAACAGAGTGCCACATTTTACATTACACAATACACAGTACAAAGCATCGTTCAACCACATAAGCACGTAGCACATAATCTCGGAGAATTGCTATTAAATTCTATCATTTACTATCATCTTATAATAGCATTTCCAAAACATATAAAGATATACACCCACCTCAAATGTATAGATTTACGACACTTTGATCCAATCGGTGTTACTGTATCTGTTCCAACACCGACTGTCTCACTTGTTCAACCTAACACATTTGTAATTATAATATCAATATGTTTATTATATTTAATAGTTAATCATGTACTAATACATGCAAAATGATATACCCCAAAGTGCCCAGGTAACTCCGATTACCGCATTATCCACTCACACACTAGCACTTTTATTCTAGAGTTCACATTTTCTCCCCAAATTTCTAAAATCACTCACATTAATCAAAATTAAGATTCAGTAGGTCAAACACATTGATCAAGGGCCCATTTTCACACATTTCGACCCCAAATCTTAAAAACTGCACTTCCGGTATTTTATACATTTTGCAATGGATTTTAGATTCATTTATATTTGAAATTTACATTATCACATCAAGCATCATATAAAAATGCAGCATGCAAAATTTCAGGTCATTTGGATTAAAATTTACACACATGATAATAACATTTATAAATCAAGGTTTCGGCGTTACCGGCACTTATTTCCAACCCCTATCGCATTTTTCTTTTAACACAACCACACCTAAACAATTTAATCATACAAAGCAGGCCATTCCTTGAACCCTTTAACTCCCTATTTCACTCCCATAATTTCAGTTCCAACCTAGCCCACGAAAAGCATCCCGAGTGTTTATTTTTCATACTTTTCTCACACCCATTGTATACCTTTTTTAAACCCATTCTTAACAGCCCCTAAATTATGTTAACTCACTTAATTATACTCATACAATATCTCTTTTAAATTGAAAATAAAACAACCCACAAAACAGTCCATGAAATTAACCAAAATAGCCCATTAAAATTAAAATATAACAGCTCATGTATTTAAATTAAAACAACCTACTAATTTAAAACAAACCAGCCCACACATATCCATACATAGTAAAATTTATCTCACACACATGCTTAAACTTAATCCCACATACCTTATTTTTCTTTCCCTCTCTTCCTCCTTGCTTTCGGCTCAATGGAACACACACCAATATTGTTTTTCCTTTCTCTCTTGCTCTCCTCACTCATGGTTCCAAAAACCAAAACACACACACATGCTCCCTTTTCTTTGTTTTTTAGTCTCTCTCTCTCTCTCAGTTTTTCAATAAAGCAAGAAAACACACACACACACACACACACACTGTTTTGTATTTTAAACATACACACACACATTTTTACACCTTAAGACACACACACGGCACACACTCACCCAACCACCTTACTTGCCTAATGACTCACCAATTTCATATTTAAACATGTGTAAAGTTATTTGAATAATTAAACTTGTTTCCCCCAAGTTTTAAGTGATTTCGTAATCGATCCACTAGTATTTTCACACATGAAATTCCTATAAATAGGTTTCACTAATGCATCACTAACAGAGTCCACATACCCAATGTATGCTCACTCACATCATGCCTATGAAAGATTTAATTTAATTAACCCTTTAATAATTTCACATAATTATAATTTAGCCCACAAAATTATGCTAATATGCATGCAATGCATGATTGGGTCCCACAACTCTCCCCTGCTAATAAAAATTTCATCCTCAAAATTACTTACCTGCACTAAACAAATATGGATATTGAGTCCGCATACCCTCCTCAGTCTCTCAGGTTGTTTCCTCTACCGAATGACTATGCCACAAAACTTTTACCAATGATATCGTCTTCATGAATAATATATTCTCCTTCCTACCAAAAATCTGAACCGGTTGCTCTACATAAGTCAAATCCTCAGCTAACTCCTCCGGTTTGGAAGTCAACACATGTGATGGGTCAGACAAGTATTTTCGTAGCATAGAGATATGAAAAACATCATGCAACCTGGACAATTCTACTGGTAACTTTAACTGATATGCAACAGCTCCAATCTGCTCTATAATATTGTATGGACCAATATATCTGGGAGCTAACTTCCCTTTTCTGCCAAATTGAATAACCCATTTCCAAGGTGATACTCGTAGGAATACTCGATCACCCTTCAAATTCTCTGTCACGTTGGCGATTGTCAACAAAACTTTTCTGCCTTCTTTGTGCACTCCGTAATCTTTCTTGTATGACTTTAATCTAATCAGCAGTCATCTGCACAATCGCTGGACCCAATAACTTCCTCTCACCCACTTCACTCCAGCATACTGGGGTCCTACACTTTCTCTCATACAAAGCTTCATATGGTGCCATTTCAATTGAACATTGTTAGTTGTTATTATAAGCAAATTTAATCAAAGACCAATAATTATCCCAGTTACCTCGAAGATCCATGACACAAGCTCTCAACATGTCCTCCAATGTTTGAATAGTATGCTCTGTCTGTCCATCAGTTTGTGGATGGAATGTTGTACTAAAGTTCAAAGTAGTGCCCAAAGTAGTCTGTAAGCTAGATCAAAACCTCGAAATAAAGTGTGGATCCCTATCAGAGACAATAGATATAGGTACACTATGCAGTCTCACAATCTTATCAATGTACAATCTAGCTAGCCTGTCAAAAGAATAGGACATCTTAACAACTAAAAAATGAGCAGATTTCGTCAACCTATCAAGTATCACCCAAATGGCCTGATGTCCTTTCTGCGTACAAGGCAAACTACTCACAAAATTCATAGTGATATGCTCTCATTTCCATTCTAAAATTGGTAGAGACTATAATAACCCGGTTGGTTTTTGATACTCAGCCTTCACCTGCTGACATACCAAACATCGAGCCACAAACTCAGCTCTCTCTCATTTCATTCCAAGCCACCACTAATGCTCTCTCAGGTCATGATACAACTTTGTACTACCTGAATGCATAGTATATGTTGAGCTGTATGCTTCCTCTAGAATCTCTCTTTTTAACCCTGCATCATTAGGTACACAAAACTAAGAACCAAATAACAAAACATTAGCGCTCTCAATAATAAAATCAGTCTTCACCCTAGTTTTCACCTCTTTCTTCAATTTTTCAATCTGGAGATCAAACTATTGTGCCTCTCTGATCCTGTCCACCAGCACTAGTCTCAAAGTTAGTGTAGCAAGTAAAGTTGTAGTCTCTCCTATCCCCAGTTGCACTCTCAATGATTTCAAATATACAAATAAACCTCTCCAAATCACTCAAAAACTAGCCAATCTATCAAATGATTTTCAGCTCAAAGCATATGCCACAACATTGGCTTTCTCTAGCTGGTAATGAATAGTGCAGTCATAATTCTTAATAAGCTTAATCCAGCACCGCTGCCTCAGGTTCAACTCTTTCTGGTTAAACAGATATTTCAAACTCTGGTGATCTGTATAAATCTCACATGTAACCCCATATAGAAAATATCTCCACAACCTCAGTGCAAATACAATAGCTGCAAGCTTTAGATCGTGGGTAGGATAATTGCACTCATGTGGTTTCAGTTGTCTAGAGGCATACTCTACCACCCTACCGTGTTGCATTAACACATAACCTAAACCTTGATGTGAGGCATCACTATAAACCATGAACCCATCATTACCTGACGGAATGGTCAATACTAGTGCAGTCGTCAATCTGGTCTTTAGCTCTTAGAAACTCTACTCACATCTATTAGACCACTCAAACTTCACACCCTTCCGAGTCAATCGGGTCAGAGGCATAGCTATAATGGAGAAATTTTGTACAAATCTCCAATAGTAACTTGTCAAACCCAGAAAACTTTGAATCTCTGTCACTGTCATCGGTCTCTCTCAGTTAATTACAGTATCAATCTTGGTAGGATTAACACATACACCATCACCAGAAACTACATGTCCCAAAAACACAACCCTGTCCAACCAAAATTTATATTTGCTGAATTTGGCAAATAATTATCTATCCCTCAATGTCTGCAGTACCACCCTCAAATGTTGCATAGGCCCCTCTTCACTATGGGATTATATCAATATATCATTGATAAACACTATCACAAATGAATCAAGATATGGTTGAAATATTTAGTTCATCAAATCCATAAATACAGCTTGAGAATTAGTCACACTAAATGGCATCACCAGAAACTCATAGTATCCATACCTGGTCCAAAAAATTATCTTCGATATATCATTATCCCTTACTTTCAACTAATGATATCCTGACCGAAGATCAATCTTTGAAAACACCCAGGCACCTTGTAGTTGGTCCAGTAAATCATCGATACACGGCAATGGATACTTGTTTTAGATAGTCACCCTATTCAGTGGTCTATATGTGAGACCCAATCACGCATTACATACATATTATTATAATTTTGTGGGCTAAATTACAATTCTGTGAAAATATACTAGTGGGTCAATTTCAAAATCATTTTAAAACTTGAGGGGAGGTAAGTGAAATTGACCCATTATCATGGGGTCACCTTTACAGGTGTTGGCATGGAAAAGGGGGGTTATATAAGTGTGTCGTGTGTGTGTGTATGCACGCCGTGTGTGTACATGTGTGTGTTTTAAGGTGTAGGGATGTGTGTGTGTGTGTGTGAATCAAGTGTAAAAGAGTATGTGTGTGTGTGGGTGTGTGTGTTAGAAGAAAAGAAAATAGTGTGTGTGTGTGTGTGTGTTTTCTTGTTGGTTAGAAACCAAGAGTGAGGGAGAGTAATCAGAGGGAAGAAGACCCGGAATAAGAAAAAGAAAGACAACTGTGAATAGAGTTGGTTTGTACACAAGGCTTATTGTAAGTTATTTTCAATTTTTAATTTAATTTTATTACTCAAATGCAGTAAAATTGAGGATATTGGTCAGCTTATAGTTTAAGGAGATTCTTTTATGTTAAGAGTTATAGAGAAACTTTGAATTACATGATGTAGAATTGATGACTTATTACTATGTAAGCTTTATTTTGATACGAAGATATAGTAAGCTAGACAAGGGAAGCTATGATAGTAAGACTAAAAAAAAAAAAAACTTCATGTTATGGTTTCATGAAGGCATAGGTTGGTGTGGATTTTAGTTGAAAAGTGCATTTAAATTACACTAAGCAAATAAACTGAAGTGTGGTTACATCAGCTACTTGTGGGTAACCACTTCCTAATGCATTTGAGCGAATTTGTGTAGAATTTTGGAACAATAGGAAGGCTGGTATGTTTTAAATGAGTTGGTTGATTTAAGTGCAATTCATGAACTATTTTACTTTACTTGTAATGGGTTGTTTTAATTCAAATGTCTTGGGCTGATTTAGTAAATGTCAAAACAGATTTTGTATGGGTGAAATTAAGTATATTTAGCATGATTAATGGGCTGTTAAAGATGGGTTCCAAATGGGTATTAAACTAAAGGTGATAAAAATGTGAAAAATGACTATTTGAGATGTTCGGTATGTTTTTTGAGGGCTAGGTTGAAACCGAAATTATGGGAGTGAAATGGGTGATTTAAAGCTTCAATTAGGGGCTGTTTTGAATTGATTAAAAGTGTATGTGAGAATAAATATGGCTTTTTTAAACGATAAGTACGACAGAGGTTAGAAAATGGAGCCGGTAACGCCGAAATCCTAATTTCTAAATGTTATTATCACATGTGCGAATTTTAATCCAAATGACCTGAAATTTTGCGTGCAGTATTTTTAAATAATTCTTGATGTGATAATGTGAATTTTGAATGAAAATGAATATGATTTCTGATACGAAATGTATGGAATGCCGGAAGTGTAATTTTTAGGATTCAGGGTCAAAATGTGTGAAAATGGACCCCCGATCAATGTGTTTGACCAACATAATCCTAATTGTGATGAATGAGATTGATTTTGGGAATTTGGGGAGGAAATTTGATCCCTAGACTAAAAGTGCTAATGTGTGAATAGATAGTGCGGTAACCGGGGTTACCAGAGCACTTTGGGGTGCATCATTTGCATGCATTAGTGCATAATCAACTATTAAATGTGATAAATATATTGATATTATAATTATAATTGTGTTAGGTGAAACGGGTGAGACAATCGGTGTTGGAACAAATACGGTAACACCGAAAGGATCCACTGATAGGACCAAAGGGTCATAAATTTGTACATCTGAGGTGGGTGTATATCTTTATATGTTTTGAAAATACTATTATAAGATGATAGTAAATGATAGAGTTTAATAGCAATTCTCCAAGATTATGTGCTACATACTTAAGTGATTGGATGATGATTTGTACTTTGTATTGTGTATTGTGAAATGTGACGCACAGTTTGAGACAAGGGCATCAATGCCTGGTCCCTAGGTGTGCAGTGATGTGCTAGTACTGTGGTGTTCTTGAGAGGTTCAAAAAACACGGATCCATGTGGGATCGATTACCCAATTAGGGGTAGTATGGATGTGATGTGGCTTGTGAATTCTTTAAAATTGAATTGATGTTGTTATTTGATACGTGTATCTACGTAGTATCTACCTATTTCAGTGTGTTACTATCATTTTTATTTCATATATAGCATGTATACTCATTGAGTGCGTGATTTAGCTCACACCCCTATAGCTTCTTCTTTTCATGTACTATAAAGGAGGATACAGACCGGTCCACTGTCTAGTTGATCGAGTCTTGTGCAACGTTAGTGTGATATCACTCAGGTTGAGTGTCAGTATGACTAATTTCTAGGTTGTGTATTATATTTGTGAGAGATTATTATGACAGGTTTATAGTATATATTTGTAAATAGACTCAACAAGCATACTTTGTGATGTATGCTATGTGGGTGTGGAATTTTGTATATGTTTATAACCTGGAAAATAAATGATTGGTACAGGTGTTTATATATAGTACAGGTTATAAGACAGGTTTACCATCATGCTTAATAACTAAGATGATGTGTGGTGTTGTTGCACCTGTGAAATTATATCATGTTTGATTAGTCCAGCTTATAATAATTGTAAACAGGTGTATTAAAAATTTAGTCATATCTCATCCTTGGGAGACCGGGATAGGGCGTGACAATTTAGTTGGTATCAGAACTAAAGTCTAGTGTGGCAATGGACTTAGGAATTGGTCTGTTTAGGTGGGGTGTTAGAGGTCCATGTGGGTGTGTGGAATATATACTGTATACTATCATGATCCATATACAGTACTTACATTTGTTACAGTGATACATAGAGGGACAAGGGTCATCTACTAGGGCTGAAGATAGGGGAAAAAGACCTCAGATGGAGGAGAAACCCGATGATTTAGGGGCTAGGCAACTGTGGGAAGCAACAGTTAAGTACTTTGAGCAACATACAACGTGATTGGAACAGTAAAGCCCAGGGGTATGTTGTACAAAAAGTTTTAAAAGCTTGATCCACCAATATTTATGGGAACTGCAGGTTCATCAGAGGCAGAAAATTGGTTACGACGCATCGAGAAAATATTCAGGGTGATGGGAATTGGTGAGGAGGATAAATTGTTATTAGCCACTTTTATGTTAGCAGAGGAGGCCCAGTATTGGTGGGAGCCTATGGAGAGAGCATTGCTACCAATGTGCACTGAAGGAGAGGCTAGTTCAGTTCCTAGAATTCCCAGATGGCGGCAGTTTACAGATGCTTTTGACAAGAAATATTTTCCCTCGAGCTATCGATATCAGAACGAAATGAATTTTTACATCTGTAGCAGGGGAATCAGTCAGTGTTGGAGTACAAGAGTAAATTTAGTACTTTGTCTAGATTTATGCCTTCTGTTGTCACAGATGAGGGGGAAAGATGCAGAAGATTCCAGATGGGGCTAAATTATAATATTAGATCCCGTGTTTCGATGCTGGAATTAACAACATTTTCAGACTTGTACAAAAAAGCACTAATTGTGGAAACTAATCTGAAAGAGATGGAAAATGCACGTGAACAAGCAAAAAGGAGAAGATATGAGCCAAGTGGACAAGATTCCAAGGGAAGTTTCTTTAGCAGAGCCTGGAGAGGAATATTTTTGAAGGGTGCAAGTAAGAAGAAATCAAGAATTCTATTCCAGAGTCGAGGACAGGGAGTGAGTGGCTCATCTTCATTTGCACCGGGTCCAAAGATGGAACAGTCTCAGGGGAGTACAATTACTTGTTACCGTTACGGGCAGGTTGGGCATATTGTACGGAACTGTCCTATGGGAGGAACAAGAGCTGCTATGTCACGACGTTTCTTTTTATGTGGTTAGGAGGGACACATGTAGAGATATTGTCCGTAATATTCTACCCAGAGTTCATCGATGTGTAGTGCATCTGCAATGTCCCGAGGAGCAGCAAGTGTCAGAGGTCGAGGACGAGGAGGCAGTACTAGAGGTGGCACTAAAGGTAGCGGTGCTGGTGGTAGTGGACTGAGTGGACCTGAGGCTGGAGGTCGTGTCTTTGTACTTACCCAGCGGGATGCTCAGGCGACCCCGGATGTGGTCACAAGTATGATGTCTATTTTTGGTCAGCAAGCATGAGTACTCATAGATTCAGGTGCCACACGTTCATTTATATCACTGTCATTCTCCATGCATATTAATAGACCACCTACTCCATTAGAGTGTGGATTGACTATAGCTACTCCCACAGGTGACTGTGTGACGACCAGGGTAGCATATAAGGAGTGCCTAGTTCAAGTGGATAATAGAGAATTACTTGCAGATATGTTACTTCTAGGATTTTGATGTGATTTTAGGAATGGATTGGTTGTCTGCATATCATGCTACTATTGATTGTTTTCATAAAGTAGTATTTAGAATTCCATATGTTACTTTGTTTCAGTTCTTTGGAGAACGACGCCCTAAGCTGAGGAATTTGATATCAGCAATTAAAGCTAGGAAATTACTTAGGAAAGGATGCTATGGGTACTTCACTTATGTGAAAGATACTAAGAGAGGTACTCCTGAATTTAAGAATATTCATGTGGTTAGTGAATTTGCTGATGTGTTTCTTGAAGAGTTACCAGGGTTACCAGTGGAATGGGAGTTGGAATTTACCATTGAGCTTGTGTCAGGAACTAGTCTCATATCTATTACTCTATACAAGATGGCTCCAGCTGAATTAAAGGAACTTAAAGTGCAGTTGCAGGATTAGTTAGATCGAGGATTTATATGGCCTAGTATATCTCCTTAGGGTGCACCAATATTATTTATAAAGAAGAAGGATAGCACTATGAGGTTATGTATTGATTATAGACAGTTGAATAGAGTGACTATCCGGAACAAGTATCCATTACAGCGTATTGATGATTTGCTGGACCAATTACAAGGTGCCCGGATGTTTTCAAATATTGATCTTCGATCAGGATATCATCAGTTGAAAGTAAGGGATAGTGATATATCGAAGACTGCTTTTCGAACCATGTATGGACACTATGAGTTTCTGATGATGCCTTTTGGTGTGACAAATGCTCCTGTTGTATTTATGGATCTGATGAACCGAATATTTATGTCATATCTTGATTCATTTGTGATAGTGTTCATTGATGATATATTAATATACTCTCTTAGTATAAAGGAGCATATGCAGCATTTGAGGGTGGTATTGCAAACATTGAGAGATAGATAATTATTTGCCAAATTCAGCAAATGTGAATTTTGGTTGGACAGGGTTGTGTTTTTTAGGCATGTAGTTTCTGGTGATGGTGTATGTGTTGATCCAGCTAAAGTTGATACTATAGTTAACTGGGAGAGATCGAGGACAATGACAGAAATTCAGAGTTTTATAGGATTAGCAGGTTATTATCGGAGGTTTGTACAGAATTTCTCCATTATAGCTATGTCTTTGACCCGATTAACTCAGAAAGGTGTGAAGTTTGAATGATCTGATAGATGTGAGCAAAGTTTCCAGGAGCTAAAGACCAGATTGACGACTACACCAGTATTGACCATTCCGTCAGGTAGTGATGGGTTCGTGGTTTATAGTGATGTCTTACATCAAGGTTTGGGTTGTGTGTAGATGCAGCACGGTAGAGTAGTATCTTATGCCTCTAGACAGCTGAAACCTCATGAGTGTAATTATTCCACCCATGATTTGGAGCTTACAGCTATTGTGTTTGCACTGAGGTTGTGGAGACATTTTCTATATGGGGTTACATGTGAGATTTATGCAGACCACCAGAGTCTGAAAAATCTGTTTACCTAGAAAGATTTAAATCTGAGGTAGAGGCATTGGATTGAGCTTATTAAAGATTATGACTGCACTATTCATTACCAGCCAGAAAAAGCAAATGTTGTGGCAGATGCTTTGAGTCGAAAATCATCTAACAGATTGGCTAGTTTACGAGTAATTTAGAGAGGATTATTTGTGGATTTAAAATCTTTGAGGGTGTTGAGGACAGGAGAGACTGCAGCTTTACTTGCTACATTGACTTTAAGACCAATGCTGGTGGACAGAATTAGAGAGGCACAATAATTTGATCTCCAAATTGAGAAATTGAAGAAAGAGGTGAAGACTAGGGTGAAGACTGATTTTATTATTGATAGTGCTGATGTTTTGTTATTTGGTTCTCAGTTATGTGTACCAAATGATGTAGAGTTAAAAAGAGAAATTCTGGAAAAAGCACACAGTTCAATATATGCTATGCATCCAAGTAGTACAAAGTTGTATCGTGACCTAAGAGAGCATTACTAGTGGGCTGGAATGAAATGAGAGATAACTGAGTTTGTGGCTCGATGTTTGGTATGTCAGCAGGTGAAGGCTGAGCATCAAAGATCAGCCGGGTTATTATAGTCTTTACCAATTCCAGAATGGAAATGGGAGCATATTACCATGGATTTTGTGAGTAATTTACCCCGTACACAGAAAGGACATGAGGCGATTTGGGTGATAGTTGATAGGTTAACAAAATCTGCTCATTTTCTAGCTATTAAAATGTCTTATGCTCTTGACGGACTAGCTAGATTGTACATTGATGAGATTGTGAGATTGCATGGTGTACCTGTATCTATTGTGTCTGATATGGATCCACGCTTTACTTCGAGATTTTGGTCTAGCTTACAGACAGCGTTGGGCACTACTTTAAAGTTTAGTACAACATTCCACCCACAAACAGATGGACAAACATAGCATACTATCCAGACATTGGAGGACATGCTGAGAGCTTGTGTCATGTACCTTCGAGGTAACTAGGATAATTATTTGCCTTTGATTGAATTTGCTTATAATAACAGTTATCAGAGTTCAATTTAAATGGCACCATATGAAGCATTGTATGGGAGGAAGTGTAGGACCCTAGTGTGCTGGAATGAAGTGGGTGAGAGGAAGTTATTGAGTCCAGAGATTGTGCAAATGACTACTAATCAGATGAAAGTTATACAAGAGAGATTACGGAGTGCACTAAGCAGGCAGAAAAGTTATGCTGACAATCGCCGACGTGACTTGGAATTTGAGGTGGGTGATCGAGTGTTTTTACGAGTATCACCTTGGAAAGGAGCCATTCGTTTTGGCAAGAAAGGGAAGTTGGCTCCTAGGTATATTGGTCCGTACAGCATTGTAGAGCGGATTGGAGCTGTTGCATACCGATTGAAGTTACCAGTAGAGTTGTCCAGGTTGCATGATGTATTCCATGTGTCTATGCTACAGAAGTACATACCTGACCCATCACACGTGTTAAATTCAAAACTGATGGAGTTAGCTGAGGATTTAACTTATGTAGAGCAGCCAGTTCAGATTTTGGGTAGGAAAGAAAAAATATTACACACGAAGATGATACCGTTGGTAAAGGTTTTGTGGCGTAGTCACTCAGTAGAGGAAGCAACCTGAGAGACTGAGGAGAGTATGCGAGCTCAATATCCTCGTTTGTTTGGTGTAGGTAAGTAATTCCGATGACAAAATTTTATTTAGTGGGGGAGAGTTGTGAGACCCAATCACGCATTGCATGCATATTAATATAATTTTGTGGGCTAAATTGTAATTCTGTGAAAATACTAGTACGTCAATTTCAAAATCATTCTAAAACTTGAGGGGAGGTAAGTGAAATTGACCCATTAACATGGGTTCACCTTTACAGGTGTTGGCAAGGGGAGGGGGGCAGGGTTATACAAGTGTGCCGCGTGTGTGTGTATGCATGCTGTGTGTGTAGGTGTGTGTGTTTCAAGGTGTAGGGATGTGTGTGTGTGAATCAAGTGTAAAAGAGTGTGTGTGTGTGTGTGTGTGTGTGTGTGTGTGTGTGTGTGTGTGTGTTAGAAGAAAAAAAAACAGTGTGCGCGTGTGTTCTTGCTGGTTAGAAACTAAGAGTGAGGGAGAGTAATCGGACGGAAGAAGGCTCGGAATAAGAAAAAGAAAGACAACTGTGAATAGAGTTGGTCTGTACACAAGGCTTATTGTAAGTTATTTTCAATGTTTAATTTAATTTTATTACTCAAATGCAGTAAAATTGAGGATATTGGTCAGCTTATAGTTTAAGGAGATTCTTTTATATTAAGAGTTATAGAGAAAATTTAAATTCCATGATGTAGAATTAATGACTTATTCATATGTAAACTTTATTTTGATATGAAGATATAGGAAGCTGGACAATGGAAGCTATGACAGTAAGAAAAAAAAAAAAAAAAAAAAACTTCGTGTTATGGTTTCATGAAGGCATAGGTTGGTGTGGATTTTAGTGGTAAAGTGCATTTAAATTACACTAAGCAAATAAACTGAAGTGTGGTTACATCAGCTGCTTGTGGGTAACCACATCCTAATGCATTTGAGGGAATTTGGGTAGAATTTTGGAACAATAGGAAGGCTGGTATGTTTTAAACGAGTTGGCTAATTTAAGTGCAATTCATGAACTATTTTACTTTACTTGTAATGGGTTGTTTTAATTCAAATGTCATGGGCTGATTTAGTTAATGTCAAAACATATTTTTTATGGGTGAAATTAAGTATATTTAGCATGATTAATGGGCTGTTAAAGATGGGTTCCAAATGGGTATTAAACTAAAGGTGATAAAAATGTAGAAAATGACTATTTGAGATGTTCGGTATGTTTTTCGAGGGCTAGGTTGAAACTGAAATTATGAGAGTAAAATGAGTGATTTAAAGGTTCAATTAGAGGCTGTTTTTCATTGATTAAAAGTGTATGTGAGAATAAATATGGATATTTTAAACGACAAGTACAATAGAGGTTAGAAAATAGTGTCGGTAATACCGAAACCTTAATTTCTAAATGTTATTATCACATGTGCGAATTTTAATCCAAATAACCTAAAATTTTGCGTCCATCATTTTTAAATAATTCTTAATGTGATAATGTGAATTTCAAATGTAAATGAATATGATATCCGATACGAAATGTGCGGAATGCCGGAAGTGTAGTTTTTAGGATTTGGGGTCAAAATATGTGAAAATGGGCCCCCGGTCAATGTGTTTGACAAACTTAATCCTAATTGTGATGAATGAGATTGATTTTGGGAATTTGGGGAGGAAATGTGATCCCTAGAACAAAAATGCTAATGTATGAATAGATAGTGTGGTAACCGGGGTTACCGGAGCACTTTAGGGTGCATCATTTGCATGCATTAGTGCATAATCAACTATTAAATGTGATAAATATATTGATATTGTAATTGTAATTGTGTTAGGTGAAACGGGTGAGACAATCGGTGTTGGAACAAATACGGTAACACCGAAAGGATCCACTAATAGGACCAAAGGGTCGTAGATTTAATAGCAATTCTCCAAGATTATGTGTTACATACTTATATGATTGGATAATGTTTTGTATTGTGTATTGTGTATTGTGGAATGTGACGCACTGTTTGAAACAGGGGCTTCGTTGCCTGGTCACTGGGCGTGCAGTGATGTGCTAGCACTGTGGTGTTCCTGGGAGGTTCGGGAGACACGAATCCATGTGGGATCGATTACCTGATGAGGGATAGTATGGATATGATGTGGCTTGTAAATTCTTTGGAATTGAATTAATGTTGTTGTTTGATACGTGTATCTATGAAGTATCTACGAAGTATCTACCTACTTCAGTGTATTACTATCATTTTTATTTCATATACAACATGTATACTCACTGAGCGCGTGGTTTAACTCACACCCCTGTAGCTTCTTCTTTTCAGGTACTATAAATGAGGATACAGACCGGTCCACTGTCTAGTTTATTGAGTCTTGTGCAACATTAGTGTGATATCACTCAGGTTGAGTGTCAGTATGACTAATTTCTGGGTTGTGTATTATATTTGCGAGAGATTATTATGACAGGTTTATAGTATATATTTGTAAATAGACTCAACAAGCATACTTTGTGATGTATGTTATATGGGTGTGGGATTTTGTACATGTCTATAACCTGGAAAACAAATGATTGGTACAGGTGTTTATATATAGTACAGGTTGTAAGACAGGTTTTCCATCATGCTTAATAACTAAGATGATGAGTGGTGTTGTTGGACCTTTGGGATTATATCATGTTTGATTAGTCCAGCTTATAATAATTGTAAACAGGTGTATTAAAAACCTAGCATCTCATCCTTGGGAGACCGGGATGGGGCATAACCCTATAATCAATGCATAACCTCATAGTGTCATCCTTCTTTTTTACAAATAATACTGATGTACCCCAAGGAGATACACTAGGCCGTATAAATCTCCGATCTAACAAATCTTGTAACTGTACTTTAAGTTCCTTCAATTCAGCTAGAGCCATCCTGTATGGAGTAATGGATATGGGACTAGTTCCTGGCACAAGCTCAATTGTAAATTTCACCTCCCATTCCACTAGTAACCCTGGTAACTCATCAAGAATCACATTAGCGAATTCACTAACCACTGGAATATTCTTCAATTCAGGAGTACCTCTCTGAGTATCTCTCACATAAGCCAAGTACTCATAGCATCATTTCCTGAGTAATTTCCTGTCTTTAATTGCTTATATCAAATTCCTCGGCTCAGGGTGTAGCTCTCCAAAGAATCGAAACAAAGGAACATGTGGAATTATAAATACTACTTCTTTACGAAAACAGTCAATATTGGCATGATATGTAGACAATCAATCCATTCCTAATATCAAATCAAAATCCTGGAATTCAAAAGGTAATAGATCTGCAAATAATTATCTGTTACCCACTTGAATTAGGCACACCCAATATACTACCCTAGCATCACACAATCACCTGTGGGAGTAGCTATAGTCAATCGACAATCTAATAGAGTAGGTGGTCTATTAACATGCTTGGAGAATGGTCATGGTATAAATGAACGTGTGGCACCTGAATCTATAAGCACTCGTGCCTATTGACCAAAAATAGATATCATACCTGAGACCACATACGGGGTAGCTTGAGTATCCTGCGGGGTAAGTACAAAGACACGACCTTCAGCCTCAGGTCCGCTCAGTCCACCGCCACCAGCCCCGCTACCTCCAATGCCACCTCCAATACTACCTCTTCATCCTCGACATCTGCCACTTGTTCCTCCTTGGGACACCGCACAAGCACTGCCCATCAATGAACTCTAGATAGAATATTACAGACAATCTCTCTGCATGTGTTCCTCCTGGCCACATAAAAAGCAACACCGTGACATAGCAAGTTCTGATCCTCCCATAGGAAAGTTCCATACAATGTGCCAAATCTGTCCGCAACGGTAACAAGTAACTGTATTTTCCCGAGACTGTCCCGTCTCTCGACCCGGTGCAAATGAAGATGATCCATTCACTCCCTGTCCTCGACTTTGGAATGGGACTCTTGATTTCTTTTTACTTGCACCCTTTGGAAACATTTCATTTATTTCAAATCAGCTTCCACAATCAGGCATTTGTTGTATAATTCTAAAATGTTGTTAACTCTAGCATCGAAACACGAGATCTAATATTATAATGTAGCCCCATCTGGAATCTTCTGCATCCTTCCCCCTCATCTGCTACAACAGAAGGCATAAATCTGGACAAAGTACTAAATTTGCCTTCGTATTCCATCACTGACTAATTCCCCTGCTGCAAATATAAGAATTCATTATGTTTCTGGTATCAATAACTCAAGGGAAAATACTTCTTATCAAAATCATCTGTAAACTACAGCCATGTGGGAACTCTAGGAATGGAACTAGCCTCCCCCTCATTGCACACTGGCAGCAATGCTCTCTCCATAGCCTCCCACTAATACAGGGTCCCCTCTGCTATCATAAAAGTGGCCAACAACAATTTATCCTCCTCGCCAACTCCCATCACCCTGAATATCTTCTCGATGCGCCACAACCAATTCTCTGCTTCTAACGAACCTGCAACTCCAGTAAATATTGTTGTATCAAGCATTTTAAACTGTTTGTATAATGTACCCCTAGGCATTTTTGTTTCCACTAGCATTGTATGTTGCTCAAAGTACTTAACTGTTGCCTCCCACAATTGCCTAGCCCCCTGATCACCCTGTTCCTCTTCCACCTACGGTCTTTTTCCCCTATCGCTACCCCGAGCAGATGACTCTTCTCCCTCCATGTATCACTGTAATAAATTTGAGTATCGCATATAGGTCATGATAGCATGCAGTATATATTCCATACACTCACACGAACCTCTAACACCCCACCCAAACAGACCAATCCCTAAGTCCACGTCACACTAGACTCAACTCGACTATTGAACTATAACTTTAGCTCTGATACCAAATAAATTGTCACAACCCATCTCAGTTTCCTAAGGATGAATACAATATACAACCCAGCAATTAATCATACCGACACTCAACCTGAGTGATATCACACTAACGTTGTACAAGACTCAATCGACTGAACAATGAACTAGTCTGCATCTTCCTCTATAGTACTTGAAAAGGAAGAGCTATAGGGGTGTGAGCTAAACCACGCGCTCAGTGATTATACATCTTATATATGAAATAAAAATTATAGTAATACACTGAAATAGGTAGATATTATATAGATACACATATCAAACAATAGTATCAATCCAATTCCAACTAATTTACAAGCCACATCACATCCATACTACCCCTCATCGAGTAATCGATCCCACATGGATCTGTGTCTCCCAAACCTCCTAGGAACACCACAGTTCTAGCACACTACTGCACGTCCAGTGATCAGGCATTGACGCCCTTGTCTAAAACAATGCGTCACATTTTACAATAAACAATACACAGTACAAAGCATGATTCAATCACATAAGCACGTAGCACATAATCTTGGAGAATTGCTATTAAATTCTATCATTTACTATCATCTTATCATAGCATTTCCAAAATATATAAAGACATACACCCACCTCAAATGTACAGATCTACGGCTCTTCAATCCTATCGGTAGATCCTTTCAGTGTTACTGTATATGTTCCAACATCGATTATCTCACTCGTTCCACCTAACACATTTATAATTACAATATTAATATGTTTATCATATTTAATAGTTAATCATGCACTAATGCATGCAATAGGATGCACCCCAAAGTGCCCCGATAACTTCGGTTATTGCACTATTCACTCACACACTAGCACTTTTGTTTTACGGATCACATTTTCTCCCCAAATTTCAAAATCACTCACATTAATCACAATTTAGATTAAGTTGGTCAAATATATTGACCAGGGGACCATTTCCACACATTTCGACCCCGAATTTTAAAAACTATACTTCCGACATTTTATACATTTCGCACCAGATTTTAGATTAATTCATATTCGAAATTCACATTATTACACCAAGCACCATTTAAAAATGCAGCATGCAAAATTTTAGGTCATTTGGAATAAAATTTACACATGTGATAATAACACTTATAAATCAAGGTTTCGGCATTACCGGCACCAATTTTCGACCTTTATCGCATTTTTCTTTTAACACAGCCACACCTAAACAATTTAATCATACAAAACAGGCCCTTCCTTGAACCCTTTAACTCCCTATTTCATTCTCATAATTTCGGTTCCAACCTAGCCCTGAGTGTTCATTTTTCATACTTTTCGTACACTCATTGTATACCTATTTTAAACTCATTCTTAACAACCCCTAAATTATGTTAACTCACTTAATTAAACTCATACAAGATCTCTTTTAAACTTAAAATAAAACAGCCCACAAAACAATCCATGAAATTAACTAAAACAGCCCATTAAAATTAAAATAAAACAGCTCATGTATTTAAATTAAAACAACCTACTAATTTAAAACAAACCAGCCCACACATATCCATACATAGTAAAATTTATCTCACACACATGCTTAAACTTAAACCCACATACCTTATTTTTATTTCCCTCTCTTCCTCCTTGCTTTCGGCTCAAAGGAACACACACCTATTTTTTTTTCCTTTCTCTCTTGCTCTCGTCACTTGCAATTCTAGAAACCAGAACACACACACACACATGTTCCCTTTTCTTTGTTTTTTTAGTCTCCCTCTCTCTCGATTTTTCAGTAAAGCAAGAAAACACACGCACACTATTTTTTATTTTAAACACACACACATTTCTACACCTTAAGACACAAACACACACACACACGCACGCGGCACACACTCACTCAGCCACCTTACTTGCCTAATGACTAACCAATTTCATATTTAAACATGTGTAAAGTTAATTGAATAATTACACTTGTTTCCCCCCAAGTTTTAAGTAATTTCGTAATCGACCCACTAGTATTTTCACACATGAAATTCCTATAAATGGGTCTCACTAATATATCACTAACGTGGTCCACATACCCAATGTATGCTCACTCACATCATGCCTATGAAATATTTAATTTAATTAACCCTTTAATAATTTCACATAATTACAATATAGCCCACAAAATTATGCTAATATGCATGCAACGCATGATCGGGTCTCACAACTAGAATGAAATTTGAAGCATTCGATGTACATGGTACAACGAAATAATAAATTATACAGAGCAAAAACTTTACTAAAATATAAGAATTAAATTAAAAGAATAAATCATGCATTAAAAACATTTAATCAAAAACAATACCTATTTCATTGAAAGTTTATCCCCTAGCTTTAGTTGGCCTTTAGCCGACCATAAAAACAATACAATAACTAGAAAAGAGAAATCTTGGAAAACTAAAGGTGAATACACTATAAAACTATACCCCTTTTAAAGGTAATGAGGTTGAAAAACATAGGTTACATTAGAGTTCTTAGGGCTCTGGGCAAATTCTAAACACGCGTCTGGACGCATTGATTATCCCATCTGGACGTGTACGGATGTCTTGGCCTACATGTCCAGACGCGTGCTCTATTCCATCCAGACACAACTAGTAGAACCTTTCTTAGTGATCTTCTAGAGTTCTCATCCAGACACTTCCTCTTTTCCATTTGAACGCATTTTCTCTTCCATCCGGATGCTTTATCTTTTCTGTCTAGATGTATGTCTTCAATTTTTCATTGATAGTCTCTGGAACTTCATTCGGACACGTCTCCTCCACCGCCCAGACGCACGAAACATAATGCTTCTTTTTACTCCAAATTGGCCTAGATCACCTCCCTTTATGCATTTGTGCTTCACAACATTAATTCCACTAATTTACCTGCAAAACTTGACAAACATTACAACAAGAAGATATTATCTAGATTTAACCAATTCAACACATTTAATGCCTTGCCTAATGTTTTAGCCAATAATAAATATTAAAATAACACAATATCTAAGGTTAATTAGACCCTTGACCAAGCTCTTGCTAGTCCCTAGTAAGACAAAGATACAATAAAATAAAAATACATCCAATTTTGTAGGACTCACAATTGCATTTAGCATATGCAACAAGTCTTTAAACTCCTAGGTTACCCCTACTGGATGCGTAAAATCTGGTGAGGGTTTTCAGAGATAATACCCACAACCATCAACCTGTTATCAAATATTTGAATAATAACTTCATGTCACAAATTGTTATCATAATTTAGGAACTCTAAGCTGCAAGCTTTTCATACACACATGCAAAGCAAAATATAGAACTCAACGACATATAAATGTATAACATATCATGTTCCCTTATAAACCCATGTGTAGTGTGAATTAACTATACCAAGTCAGTCATTTATTGGGTAATCTCCCCTACAGCTATCAACAAATTGTCTCAATGCCAAATCTTACTAGATACAACTCTCAACACAAATTCTCTTAGATTATAATTACTATTCCCTCAAGTTTCAAATGTGAGAAGAATATATTTAAATCAAAATTAATATAATGCTAACATGTTCTATTAAGATAACAATCATCTGAAAGAAAGGGATTTGACATAATCTCATGAAAGAAAATCAACAAAAAAAAATAAAGAATCACAATTTCTCTCTCTACTCACACAATTCATGCATCACCAATATACTCTTGAGATCATATAGGTCTTTATTTAAGGTTATAATGAGGCCTTAAGATTAGGGGTTTCAAAAAAAAGGTATTCAGGAATTCAAAACACTATCCCAAGAGAACATTACATTATACAACCAAACTTCTTTCCTTAGTCTNACTCCAAATTGGCCTAGATCACCTCCCTTTATGCATTTGTGCTTCACAACATTAATTCCACTAATTTACCTGCAAAACTTGACAAACATTACAACAAGAAGATATTATCTAGATTTAACCAATTCAACACATTTAATGCCTTGCCTAATGTTTTAGCCAATAATAAATATTAAAATAACACAATATCTAAGGTTAATTAGACCCTTGACCAAGCTCTTGCTAGTCCCTAGTAAGACAAAGATACAATAAAATAAAAATACATCCAATTTTGTAGGACTCACAATTGCATTTAGCATATGCAACAAGTCTTTAAACTCCTAGGTTACCCCTACTGGATGCGTAAAATCTGGTGAGGGTTTTCAGAGATAATACCCACAACCATCAACCTGTTATCAAATATTTGAATAATAACTTCATGTCACAAATTGTTATCATAATTTAGGAACTCTAAGCTGCAAGCTTTTCATACACACATGCAAAGCAAAATATAGAACTCAACGACATATAAATGTATAACATATCATGTTCCCTTATAAACCCATGTGTAGTGTGAATTAACTATACCAAGTCAGTCATTTATTGGGTAATCTCCCCTACAGCTATCAACAAATTGTCTCAATGCCAAATCTTACTAGATACAACTCTCAACACAAATTCTCTTAGATTATAATTACTATTCCCTCAAGTTTCAAATGTGAGAAGAATATATTTAAATCAAAATTAATATAATGCTAACATGTTCTATTAAGATAACAATCATCTGAAAGAAAGGGATTTGACATAATCTCATGAAAGAAAATCAACAAAAAAAAATAAAGAATCACAATTTCTCTCTCTACTCACACAATTCATGCATCACCAATATACTCTTGAGATCATATAGGTCTTTATTTAAGGTTATAATGAGGCCTTAAGATTAGGGGTTTCAAAAAAAAGGTATTCAGGAATTCAAAACACTATCCCAAGAGAACATTACATTATACAACCAAACTTCTTTCCTTAGTCTTTCACCCATCACCATCTCGAAGCACAATTTTCAACACTTGTTCATTTTTTTTTTTTAAACCCACTTTTGCTATTTTTCTTTCTTTTTTCAGTTTTCTTTTTCATAGCTAGACATATTGTCTTTTTTTTATTTTATTTTTTATTTCTCTTTTTCTTTCGGAGCAAGTAACCACCTATAAATATTCACAAGTATGCAATCAACTTTTCTCAACCAACATCCCCCAATTTTATAAGCAGTAAAAGTTCAATTTCGGGATAACCAAGGGTAAAGGATATTGTTTTATTTTCATTGGCTTGGTTTTGTATATATGGTATAAGAAACAAAAATATTCTTTAAAAAGGCTCAATCATGGCCTCTAGGGATAGAAATATTAAAGGAATAAGGCTCAGGCTCAAATAATATTAAAGAAGGACTAAAATCATATCTCACCAGTTCTTAGTAACACATTATCCCATGCAAATAATTCAAAGTCAAGTAAGCATTCATAATATTAGCATTGATCAAAATAAAGGTAATGAGACTAGTCAAGGAGATTGGCTGAATAAAAATATTTTTCGTTGAATAATTGTAAATAACCTCCAAGGAGGATTGGATCAAAACTCACCAAGATTTTTACGAATCTTCCCTATGTGTTTCAAGTTCTCAAGATAAGATACCTAACAAACTCCAAACTTGGTAAAGTAGAGAAGTAAACAAATTGTGAGTTTTTATAAGAATGTGTTATGGGATACAGACATATAGAGTAAAGTTTTATGTGATACTTAAACAGCTACAAATTTAAAACTAAGCAAATTGTTTCCATATTGTTAAGTCAATTTATGCATGAAATCATTATTTAAATATTTAACCATCAACACATAAAATAAAATTAACCATCAAATAATAAAAAGACTCTATTCATTAATATTGTAATTTGAGGACTACATACCGACTCAAAGTGAAAAGTGATCAAGCCAAGACTCAACAAACTACAACAAGCTTTGATCAATGAAAAAACTAAATAATTACTACATCATAAAAACACGAACAGCAAAAGTGGGGACCAATTCAAAACCCTAGGGCTCTAAGAAGATGGACCTGCCCAGTCCTGGGATTTTTGATGCATGCCTCTCACCAACGCTCTCATCTGTCTCATCTCCCTCCTCGTTTCTCGTTTACATCTCAGTATGACAAATAGGAGTTCTCTATCAGTCCTAGGATCAATAGCCTCATTAATAGGCACATCATAATGCTCATCCAAATTGAGATACTGATCCCACTACTCCTCAATAGGCATCTGTCTCGTTGGCTCCTCGTTTTGCTTTGCAGGGTTGTCTCTTTCTGCCCTTGTCATACTCCGACTCTTCAGTAGTGAGCCGGAGTTCAAAACATTGACCTTCTTAGTCCTCTCCATATTCCCATTAGGGACCACTCCTGGTTGTAGACACAGAGCTACAGCCAAACTAGCAAAGGGGAGGGATCCCTTTTCTCATCCACCACCTCCTCCTTATCTCTGCAAAAATCAACTTGGGGAGGTCAATGGATCACCCAGTGCCCATAGCATATAACAATCTTGCCCTATCTGGATACATGTTGTTGTTCCTCAACAATGGCATTATATTATATACTGAAATTAAATTCAGTATCTTATATTTATCCATCAAGTCTCTTTGCAACAGAAATTTATCCCTCTCCTCCCAGTCAAAATCAAGGCCGCCCAATAACTCCCTAACCACATCATTACCTTGATAATTATGAGGGTAATCTAGGCTGGCCACTCTAGCCTAGGCCATCCTACTCACACGAAAAAATAGCAGTAACATCCACCTGAATAGACCTACCCCGAACATATGTATAAAATCTCACATCCCCATACTCATCAGTGTTATTGTAAAAATCCCTTACTAGAACAATCACCGTGGGCCAAGTCTACCCCATAAACCTATTCCATCCCTTAGCAATGATGATGGTACTCATGCTCAACTGAGCAAAGTCAGCATAATCAATGTCTCTCTGACAGACTAAGGGCTTATTCTCATAGTACTAAAAATATCTGATCCTCGCATCTAAAGTCTGAAACCTATGCTCGTTGAATTTCCTATCATTGCTTGGCCCACCTTGGGATGCTGTCCTTGTTCTCTTTGATGTGGATGCTTTTGGTGCAGCCATTGAGTGAATCAGATTATGAGGTGGAGTGATTTGAGTTGAGAGAATTTAGGAAGTATGAGGGAATTTTCAAGAATAGAAAAGGGGACAAGAAAATTTGGAAAAAAAACTTGTCTAAAGGCCTGTTTTTAAAGTGTTGAAACGCATCCGGACGCATCCATCCAAACGAACTCTAATCGTCTCATTAATGGAAATAAATGCTAGTGCATTTGGACGCATGAAAGAGATCTGTACGGATGCGTGTTTTAAATTCTAAGGCAGTTAGGATTCTCATCCAGACACGTGGTCAATTATGTCCAAACGCACTTAATAAAAAGCATTCCCTCGTTCTGACGCTTAAACAAATTTTGAAATTTTAATAAAATGGTATGTCCAGACACGTGATCAGTCCCATCCGGATGTGTTTTTGCAAAATGGTCATTGTTTTGACACTTACAAAAAAAACTTTTGTCCTAAAAAATTCCGAATCCTAGACTTAGAAAATTTTTGCTATGACTCAAAAAAACTTTACTAAAAAAAATTTGACCTCTATCACCTAAACACAAAAATAATAAAAACACACAAATGTTAACATTGATGCAAACACACATGCAAACATACATTGTCCCTAATGTATGCTTAAACATTCGAATTCATATAAAAGAAAAGCATATGATTAGGAATAAGGCATACCTCAATCAGCCTTGCATCAACCTAAAAAATTAAAACTCCACAACAATACTCAAAAAGTTAAAAAAAAAAACTAATATGCAACAATTGGGTTGATTTTTCAATGATTATTCATAATGGAGATCCACCGACCCGATGGATTCCATTTTCATGACTCCCCCTTCCAAGAACGCTTTTAAATGTTGGCCATTAACTTTAAAAATAGTCTTGTTCTTGGGGTTTTGAATCTCCACTACCCTGTACGAAAAAAAAACTTCTTTAACAATAAAAGAGCCAAATCATCTAGATCTAAGATTGCTTGAAAAAATATTTTTGTCATGAAACACCTTCATCCACTCTTTGCTTATTTTAATATTCTCATATGCCTCATTCTGGATCTCATCAAGCTCATTGAATTGCAATTTTTGTAAGGAGCTAGCTGTGTCAAGGCTAAAATTGAACAATTTAATGGCCCAATAAGATTTGTGTTCCAATTCCACAAGTAAGTGGAAAGTCTTCTCATATATCAATCTGTATAGAGACATGACAATCATAGTTTTAAAAGAAGTGTGATATGCCCATAATGCAACGATTAGTCGCAATGATCAATCTTTGCGGTCTGAGTTAACCGTTTTTTCCAAAATATGTTTGACCTCCTAGTTGGCAAGCTCTACTTGCCCACTTGTTTGTGGGTGATAGGGAGTTACAACTTTATGTGTAACACAATATTTTTTAATCAAATCTTATAAAGGTGTATTACAAAAATGTAATCTCTCATCACTTATAATGGCCCGAGGCATATCAAATCTGAAATCAAAAAAAAGTTTTCCTTTAAAAATTTCAAAATAGTTTGATGATCGTTATTCTGACATAGTATAGCCTCAACCCACTTAGAAATATAGTCAACATGCCACTAAAATATATAAATATCCAAAAGAATGAGGGAAAGAGCCCATGAAATCAATGCTCCAACAATAAAAAATTTCAATAATCAAAATTGAATTAAGGGTCATCATATTCCTACGGTTAATCCCTCCTAGCCTTTGACGTTGCTCACTAGCCTTACAAAAATTATGTGCATCCTTAAAATTGTTGGCCACTAAAATCCACATGGTAAACTTTTTCAGCAATTTTCCTAGTAGAAAAATGACCTCCACAAGCCTCAGAATGACAAAATGAAAGTATGTTTTGTACCTCAACATTTGATACATATCTTCGGATGATCTAATCGGGGTAATATTTGAACAAGTATGGATCATCCCAAAAGAAGCTTTTTATCTCAACTAGAAATTTTATTTTGCCTTGTGCACTCCACTTGATAGATATGTCACCTGTTACAAGAAAATTAACAATATCAGCAAACCATGGTACTTCAGAAAGTGCCAAACAACTGTTTATCAGGGAAGGTGTCTATGATTGGTATTGTCTCCATTGACACATCGCTCACAAGCCTAAACAAGTGGTCAACCTCTACATTCTCTACTCCCTTTTTATCTCCGATGGTTATGTCAAACTCTTGGAGTAGGATGATTTACTTAAACAACCTAGGTTTTTCGTCTTTCTTTGTCAACGGGTATTTAAGAGCTGCATGGTCTGTAAAAATAATGATATGTGATCCCACAAGCTAAGACCTAAACTTGTCTAGGGTAAATACTATTGTTTTCAATTCTTTCTCTATGATAGACTAATGGTAGAGTAATTTTTCAGTGCACTAATTAAAATCCTACTAGTATAGTATATGACATGTGGTTTTTTCTCAATGTGTTGCCCTAAAACTGTCCCGACATCATAATTACTAGCACTACACATGATTTCAAAGGGAAGACTTCAATCTGGTGGTTGCATAATTAGAACAGTAGTGAGCATTCCCTTTAGCTTATCAGTTTTTGCTCTGTCTATTTGAATTACCTCATAAGAGACAATATGACCAAGAATAATTCTCTTTTGAACCATGAAGTGGCATTTTTCCAATTCAGTAAAAGGTTCTTTTTTCACACCGAATCAAAACTTTTTCAAGGTTAGATAGACAGTCATCATTTGAATCACCAAAAACTATAAAATCATTCATAAAAACTTAAGAAAATGCTCAACTATATCACTGAAACTACTAAACACACACCTTTGAAAAGTCGCAAGTGCATTGCAAAGTCCAAAAGACATCCTTCGATATGCAAAGGTACCAAAAGGATAGGTAAAAGTGGTTTTTCTCTTGGTCCTCTAAGACAATCTCAATTTGGTTATATCCCGAATAACCATCCAATAAACAATAAAACAAGTGTGAAGCTACCCTTTCTAAAATTTGATCCATGAAGGAAAATGATCTTTTCTTGTCATTGAATTCAATTTCCTTTAGTCAATGCACATTCTCCAACCTGTTATTATTCTAGTTGGCATAAGCTCATTACTGTCATTAGCAACTACAGTTACAACTGATTTCTTAGGGACTACTTGTGTGAGACACACTCATGTAGTATCGACTATAGGGTAGATGATCCATACATCCAATAGTTTCAACACTTCATTCCTAACAACTTCCTTCATGTTAGGGTTAAATCATTTTTGCATTTCTTTAGATGTTTTGACATTATCCTCTAAGTAAATCTTGTGTGCGCACACCAAGGGACTAATTCACTTGATATCAGCAAGAGTCCACCCAATAGCACCCTTGTGCTCTACAAGAATTTTTAGTAATATACCTTCTTAGGTTGAACTCAGATGAGAAGAAATTATTATCAGAACAGGTGGATTGGTTATTGGTGGCAGCTCCTCTAACTTTTGTTTCCAATCTCTTACTTGAAGAACTTGTGAAGAATTCAAGAAGAAGTTAGTTCAATGATTTCAAAATTTTCTTCATCTAAATCTAAAATAAATGAGTAATCAAGCAAACATGCTTCGAGTGGATATAAACAAGAAGAGCCATTGAATTTATCATGAATAATTGACTCAATCATGTTCACCTCATGCAAGTCATCATTAACCTTCCCTAGTTGCTTGCAAACATTAAAAATATTTAATTCTAATGTCATATTGTTGAAAGACAATTTCATTACATCATTCTTACAATTAATCAAAGCTTTAGAAGTAGCTAAGAATGGTCTGCCAAATATGACAAGAATCTGAGCACTGACATTCAACATAGGGTGTGTGTCTAAGATAATAAAGTCAATATGAAAATAAAAATTATTTACTTGGACAAGCACATCCTCCACCATACGTCGCAGTATCTTCACAGATCGGTCAACAAGTTGAAGTGGCACCTTCATGGGCTTCAACTCACCAAGATCTAACTGTTCATATACCGAAAAAGGAAATAAATTTATATTGGCACCTAGATCAAGTAAAGCTTGTTCAATTTTGAAATTTTCAATCACACAAGAAATAACAGGGCAACCAGAATTCTGATACTTAGGTGGGGCCTTGTGTTAAATGATAGAAGATACTTTCTCAGTCAATAATTTCTTCTTTTTCACATTTAATCTATGCTTAATAGTGCACAAATCTTTCAAAATTTCACATAAAAAGGTATCTATTTATTGCATCCAACAAATGTTTGTTGATTTTCACTTGCTTAAAAATCTCTAACATCTTTTTATACGAATTTGACTTGGATGGGGAAAGTAATCTCTAAGGAAAAGAAGTAGGAATCAGACATCTCAAAGGCTTTATAAAATCAAGCTGGTCAAGTTTATCACCCCCTGTAGGTTTTAAAAATTTCTCAAGCTTTTGGGCCTTCGTTGGAATTGTTTTATCAATCACCTTACCACTACAGAGTGTGATAACATACTTGACCTGCTCATATACAATATCAGATGTAGTTGAATCACTCAAACTAAATTGACCCTACAGATTCAACTATGGTTGTGCCAGAAACTTATATTTTTCCTGATGGCACAGAGTAGTGGTCAACTTAGTGAGAGTGCTTCAAAGGTCATTAAGAGTCTGAACTGTCTGATTATTGAAATTAGTCTGACTATTGTTGAAATTGGTTTGACTTTGCATAAATTGTGGCAATACCTCCTCAATGTTCCTCTTTGGAGGTGGAGTATAAGGAACAAATTAGAGGGACCTTGTGGATGTGGTTGTGGTGCAGGATTATCACTCGTCCAACTGAAATTTGGATGATTTTTTAACCCTGGATTGTAAGTTTTGAAGTAAGGATTATTGTATGGCGTTGAAAAGTTATTTGTAGAATTTGCGTGATCATGTAAAACTTCTTTAAAATCAGGTATTGTGGGGCACTCTTTTATAAAATCTCACAAATACTACAAATTTCCTCTGAAGGAACAACCTGTACCTTATTCACTTTCCTAAACTCCATGGCCTCGACCTTTCTAGACAGTGTGGCAATTCTAGCCCCTAGGCCATCATCCTCCCTCAACTGGTGTTTACCACCACTTGATAAAGTACTTGCAATTTTACTTTTAAAAGAATCATGGGATAAAGTATCTCAAGATTGTGCACTTTCAGCCAAATGATCAAAATAATCAAAAGCTTCATCAAGCTCTTTAGCCATGAACTCACCATTACACGTCATTTCAACAAATTGGTGCATCTATGAGGATAGACGTAAATAGAAAAAGCTTATAACACGTCAGCTTTCATAGTCATGATGTTGGCAAGAATCAAGAAGGTCTTTAAACCTATCCGAACATTGATAAAAAAAATTTAGACTCCTTTTGTGAGAAATTCATAATTTGATGTTTCTAATAGTTTGTGCAGTGTGTGGGAAAACTTTTTCAAAAATTCCTTCTGCATCTCTTGTCATGTGCCTATAGAAAAATGCAGCCAAATCTTAGCCTTATCCTTCAATGAGAAGGGAAAAAGATTTAACTTGACTATATTCTCAATCATGGTCAGATCGTGGAAGGTGGCACATACTTCCTCAAAGCCTCAACTATGAAAGTAAGGATTATCAGAGTACAATCCATGAAATTTGGGAAGTATAGTAATCCTCCCAGGTTTAAAAATAAAATTTGTAGCCTGCATAGGAAAAATTATGCATGATGGTGTAGTATGTCGTGCAGGTTATAAATATTCACGCAAAGTTCTATCCTGATGGACTTTCAAGTCGTCGATATCATTCTCGTTGTGATTACTCCTCCTATTGTCAAGGTCATCAAAATTATTCGTCCTATTACCATCAATCATCATGTCAGGTGTGTGATATTGTTCAGGAGAATTAAATAAATCACCAAAAAGTAATTCTAAATTTTTCCTAATTAAACGTCCACTCAATCCACGATGCCAAGAAATCATACAAAAATTAAAAAAGAAATGGTAGAAACAGGGAACAAAAATTAAATAACATAAAAATAAAAGTAAAACGAAGTTACTGAATCTCCGACAATTCACAAACCAAGCAGACCTCGATAGATATGATGGTGCCCAAAAAATTTCTACAACTCAAATAATGTAGAACCCAAGCATAGGTTGTTGCGAAGTAATAATAGACAAAGGAAGTCCACGATCGATCCACTTGAAAATGAGAAAACTTAAAACGCAAGAAAAATAAAAGAAAATTACTTTGACGGTTGTTTGGAGATATTGTTTGTTCAAAAGAACAAAAGTTGATTGGTTAAAAACAATAATTGAAATACTAAAGCATCCCCCCTTTCAAATCTACACAATAATTATCAATGATCCGGTTTTCAAACTCAATTGTGAATCAACTGATGAGTGATACCAATCAAAATATTTAGCGGTGATAATATTAAAAACATCAAAGGTATAATTAATAAATTATCTAAAAAATTATAAGAATTTACTTGTAGAGTACAAACATTTACCATACCTAGAGTGTACAATAAATCAAGCTTTTCAATAGATAAACCATAATTTTATTGCAAATAGTAAATCAACAATCTTATGAAAAATTCTAATTAATTAATTCAAACATAGAATAACTGATTATTTGACTCGCATGCAATCTCAAGTATTCGATGTACGTGACACAATGAATTAAAAAATTAAACAGAGCAAAAACTTTACTAAAATACAAAAATTAAATTAAAAAAATAAATCATGCATTAAAAACATTTGATAAAAAATAATACCATGTTTCATTGAAAGCTTATCCCCTAGTTTTAGTTGGGCTTTTAGCCAACCATAAAAACAATACAATAACTAGAAAAGAGAAATACTGGAAAACCAAAGGTGAATATACTATAAAACTATACCCCATTTTTATTGGTAATAAGGTAGCAAAACTTAGGTTACGTTAGAGTTCTTGGGGCTCTGGGCAAATTTTGAACACACGTCTAGACGCACTGATTATCCCGTCAGGACGCGTATGGATGTCTTGATCTATAAAAAAACATGTGTCCGGACGCATGCTCTATTCCGTTTGGACGCAACTGGTAGAACCTTTCTTGGTGATCTTTTGGAGTTCTCGTCCAAACACTTTCTCTTTTCCATCCGAACACATTTGCTCTTCCATCTAGATGCTTTATCTTTTCTGTCTAAATGCATGTCTTCAATTTTTCATTGACAGTCTCTGGAACTTCCATCCAGACGCATCTCCTCCACCATCCGAACGCAAGAAGCATAATGCTTCTTTTCACTCCATTCTGGTCTAGATCTCCTCCCTTTATGTATTTGTCCTTCACAACATTAATTTCACTAATTTACCTGCAAAACATGACAGACACTACAACAAGAAGATATTATCCAGATTTAACCAATTCAACACATTTAATGCCTTGCGAAACGTAATAAACCAACAATAAATACCCAAATAGCACAATATCTAAGGCTAATCAAGCAACATAAACCAACATTAGATTTTACTATAGTTTGCTTAAGTTCTATCATTTATAATTTTGTTTCTTTTCATTAATTTTATTAGCATTAAATCTAGTAAAATCTATCTTACCATTATGTCAGGTATCACATTTTGTTCGAATTAACTATATTGTCTATTAAAAACAACATGTTAACAAAACTTGAATACTAAAATCTATTAAATACTTTCACATCTCAAAAGGCAATAATATAATCATTAAATTTTATTTTGTCATGCATGAGGTAAAATGAGCTTTGTTTGTTGCTTTGTTTGTTCTATAAAATTTACTTTCACATCTTAAATCATAAAATTTATTTTAAAAATTATTAGGACCTCATTTAAATTTTCGCTGTAGGCCCCATTTCATGCCTGGCCACCCCTATATGTGAATACCTTTTGTCATGCATGAGGTAAAATGAGCTTTGTTTGTTGTTTAATAACGGTGTGTCATGTATGCATAAGATCTTATTGTTGTGAATCTAATCATCTTGACATTATCATTACACTTCACCTAGAAAAATGTGCGCCAATGACATTCTCAAAAAGGCTTATGATAACAACAAATTCCTCTTTTGTGCTTCTTTTTCAGTCCCAGGATTGCTCATCCTCTTTAACCTTCATCTTCCTTTGCCTTGAGGCTTGATCGTGTTTCTTGTCTCTCAATAGAAGAAAACAAAAAAAGAAGGATTTAAAGACCAAGGAGGGACACCAAATTAACTGTATAATAATGTAAAAGTCAAAATACAAATTCATATGGCTCAGGTAAACCTCACTCAATACAAGACTTACTGCAAAAATTAAATCCACCAGAAAACAACTAATGATCCCAACTGCCACTAATTCTTTATGAAACATCAACTTTTGCATGAAATCAACTAACTGGAATTCAAATTCCATATATTGTGTTTCTTTATAAAACATCGAAATACAATTGAATTAGAACTAAAGGATGAAACATAGAGAAAAACAACAATTGCAGAGCTTGAGCAGTTTCATTGCAGTGCCTTGTGCAAGCAGAAGGAACCATTATAGCAACCAACAATGCATTGAAAATCGGCTTCCCCACGCTACATCGTTTTCATTATTTCACCTAATTCCACCTTCGAGCCAGCATAATCACTTCAAATGTTCAACACGATCCTAATTATTGCTCCTTTGCAAGACACATCAGGATTTTATTCATTCAAAGTGCAAGTCAAAACAAGCTACGATAGGCTCTAATCCAACTTGAGACAAGAAAATTTCCAGAACAAGAAAAAATCATATTCAAACAATTAGCATGTAAATAAATGTAGGTTGGGATGTGCCAACCCAAGAGCATATACTTTTCTTACTTCTGGTTTTCTCTAATTTATTTAGAACAAGAAGTATAATACACCTAATGAACTAAATAGAAGACTGATAGAAAAAAAACCTAAATTGAAGACAAATTAGCTCATTGAAATAGAGAAAATAAGACTCACACTCACCTATGAAGCTACGCTAGAGGTTCATCTTGAGTTGTCCATAGACTCGAAATTTAATTTTGCAGACACCAATGCCATGGTGAAGAGAGTGAGAGAGCTGGGAGTTGATGAGTTCAAAGAAAGCGGAGAGAAAAGGGGAAACAAGCGAGAGAGAAAGGGAGAGAGAGAGAGAGAGAAATACGTGATTACAAGGGTGGTTGGGACTATAGCTTTGGCATAGCATCGTTTGGATTAGCAATAATGCATGCAATTAGTTTAAGAGCAATGCTACATGAACTTAAAAATTAGACTTGATAATCTCAACTATTGATTTTACTGTGGGTCTTAACATTTATTTGGACCCATTATCTATTCAATGGTTAAGATTATCAATTTTAATTTTTAAGTCCATCTAGCATTACTCTTAGTTTAACTCTTAGAGGAGACGGAAGGACATTAGGAGAAAGAGGAAACGACACAACGTATTTCATTGACATTATACAAGTAAGTAAGGTATAATTAGAAGTCAAAAATTTTGCATTTTAATTAGCTGACACTTATAACTAACAGCACATTTAGGAAGACTATACAACATACTAAATCTGCCATTACAATAGTCCTTTTTTGTATGTACCTCCCATACTATTCTTCACCTCTATCTGACATTACAATTTTGATTATTCTTTCCTTTTGTTTCTCTACCTCTACCTTATAGGCCTTGAAGGCATCTAGTGCCTCTGCCTTATCATAAAGAAGGTAGAGATACATGTATCTAGTATGGTCATCAATAAACGAAATAAAATATCTCTGACCATTTAGACAAGGTGTAGGAAATGGTTTACAAATGTCAGTGTGTATAATCTCAAGAATTTCAGAACTCCTTTTGGCACCTTTAGTGGTCTTGTTAGTCTATTTT
>CAUOFW020003047.1:275572-286991 GCA_963454935.2 Ilex paraguariensis | reverse complement strand
GCCATGGTGAAGAGAGTGAGAGAGCTGGGAGTTGATGAGTTCAAAGAAAGCGGAGAGAAAAGGGGAAACAAGCGAGAGAGAAAGGGAGAGAGAGAGAGAGAGAAATACGTGATTACAAGGGTGGTTGGGACTATAGCTTTGGCATAGCATCGTTTGGATTAGCAATAATGCATGCAATTAGTTTAAGAGCAATGCTACATGAACTTAAAAATTAGACTTGATAATCTCAACTATTGATTTTACTGTGGGTCTTAACATTTATTTGGACCCATTATCTATTCAATGGTTAAGATTATCAATTTTAATTTTTAAGTCCATCTAGCATTACTCTTAGTTTAACTCTTAGAGGAGACGGAAGGACATTAGGAGAAAGAGGAAACGACACAACGTATTTCATTGACATTATACAAGTAAGTAAGGTATAATTAGAAGTCAAAAATTTTGCATTTTAATTAGCTGACACTTATAACTAACAGCACATTTAGGAAGACTATACAACATACTAAATCTGCCATTACAATAGTCCTTTTTTGTATGTACCTCCCATACTATTCTTCACCTCTATCTGACATTACAATTTTGATTATTCTTTCCTTTTGTTTCTCTACCTCTACCTTATAGGCCTTGAAGGCATCTAGTGCCTCTGCCTTATCATAAAGAAGGTAGAGATACATGTATCTAGTATGGTCATCAATAAACGAAATAAAATATCTCTGACCATTTAGACAAGGTGTAGGAAATGGTTTACAAATGTCAGTGTGTATAATCTCAAGAATTTCAGAACTCCTTTTGGCACCTTTAGTGGTCTTGTTAGTCTATTTTCCCTTGATGTAGTCTATAAAAGTACTTAAATCAATAAAATCAAGAGTCTTCAAGACTCCCTCATTCACTAACATTTTAATTCTTTCAATGGAGATATGTCACAACTTAGAGGAATTCTCCTTAATAATGCTATGCTTTATGCCAATATCATCACCATGTAGAGTTAACAAATTACTCTCCTAAGAGAAATCTAGCTCAAATTTATATAAACCATCAACTAAACTACTGGTACCAATAAAGGCACCATTATTGACTAAACTAAAACTAGAGTTTTCAAAAATAAATGTAAATCCCAAAGGCATAAGCCTTGAGACAAAAACTAAATTCCTAGAAAACGATAGAATGAAAAAAATATTTTCAAGGTCTAAATGAAAACTAGATTTTAAAATGAGTCTAAAGGTTCATATAGCTTCCACCTATGAGCGCATTCGGTTTCCTGAATAGATGCTTTGTTCACTTCTCTTCAATTTCCTTAGGCTAAGTAAACCCTACATGATATTGGCAATGTGAATGGTAGTACCAAAATCAACCTACCATGTACTATTAGGAGCAGTAACAAAATGAGATTTATAACACACAAAAGAGAAAAGAGTACCTTTATTTTCAAGCCATTTCTTGTATTTACGATAGTCCTTCTGCATGTGTCCTCTTTTCTTGCATAAGAAGCATTCATCTTTATTGCCATATCGCTTTATTGGCACTTTTCCATCCTTCTTCATTTTAAGAGCACATTTATCCTTCGTAACAATTCCCTTAACATGAGTTACTAGATGAGCATTTTTCAATTTCTCATGTTTCAATCTCTCTTCCTCATAGTCAAGAGTTCATTCATAGACCATTTCTTTTTCTTTATATCATAAGATATGTTAAATGGTCCATACTCCATAGGAAGAGAATTGAGAATGAAATGAACCCAGAACAACTCTAAAATCTCTACCTCCAATGACTTCAAACGAGCGCAATGTCCCTCATACCCATGATATGTTTACGCACACCTTTAGAGTTTTTGTGTTTCATTCCCAAAAGTTTCTTCATTAGGGTGCTGGCGAGTGCTTTATCAAAACTTGCAAACTATTCCTCAATAACCTTCATGAAGTCCTTTACCTTATCACACTAAGGAATTAACCCCCGAATGCTTATGCTGATGTGGGACTTGATGAACATTAGACTCAAGCAATTTGATCACTCCCATCGATCATACAAAGCTCTCTCACTTGGCATGCTTGATTCCGTGGGGACGGCTGGTTCGTCCACACGAAGCGCCAAGTCAATGTCCACGAACCCTAATGTTAAGAGGACTTTGTCTTTACAGTCGGAAAACATTATCACCAAATAGGAAAGGAATACGAGACAAATCATTATAAGTAGAAACAACTTCATAACCAAGAAACACATATATTATTGCTACCAAACATTAACTATAATTTTGAATAAACCAATGTCAAATTCAATAGCAATATTTAAACCTTCCTATGGACAGAGCTCGCAACATGCATTAAATTTGCTATTACTTTTATAATAAGGCTAGAAAATTTTAGAATACTAAGAAGAAAAGAACTCATACTTGTGGGCATATGACATCCAATTCTCGTAGTACCCAATTCACTATTTTATTCTAAATAAGTATTACAAAATAATTACTTCCCTAGGGACAAGCAATTACTCATAAAAACTTAATTGCAATATGAAGATGCCAAACAATTTTTTTTTTATCTTTATGTGATCAAAATGTATTAGTCACTAATCAACATGACTTAAGATGGTATGGCTACTCATAAGTCAATATGATATCTTTATTTGAAATAATTCATGACATAAACAAATCTTTAAATTTATGTCAAATTATTTCTTAAATATACTACTGTCAAATTTAGCATGCACATACCATGTAGACCTCATCTAAAGGCAGGTTAATATTATTTTAAAAAAAGTATATATGTCAGAAGCAATTCAATGCAAATAGCTTTAAAGACAAACAAATAACTCAAATAACATTCATTGTATAGCACATGCAAGTAGTGTTTGCATAGTTCCTAATAGCATACAAATGTTACTGGAAAATCTTCATGACTAAATTCAACCATTTGAGCCTTAAAAGTCACATTAAAACTACCCAACATTATAAAATAAATTATTTTCATGATCTGAAAATTAAATCAGATAAAACAAAATTAGGCTATGCACATGAATCATTATTGCTCAAAAATTAGACTAAATCTGAATAAAATTTGCATGCATATAAGTGTTTCAATCAAACATGAATTGATTTTATTCATAAATATAATGGGTCCCTTTACCTATTGTAAATGCAGAACTTAAGATCTCTAGTACTTTGAGGGTCAAAACATAGACAAAAAATTTTTCAAGTCTGATCCAGAAACATAAAGTTTTAATGTAATCGAATCACCGAAATAATAGTAAAATTGATCCCAAAAATAACGATAGAAAAACCAAACAATTTATTAAAGTAGTAACTAAGATTCAATGGTTACTATCCATCGGTTATTGCCCACCGTGTTAAACATCCTCTTTCTTTTTTTTCTTTTTTTCTTTTTTTCTTTTTTTGCATGTTCCAAAAAATCAAAACACAAGTCTCGTCTCCTATATTTAATTTGGTTCCTTGATCCATTGAAATATTGCCAACGTACTAAGGATCAAACTTACTGTTCATGCAAGACAAAAGTACATAAGTTAACATGCTTAAGATACACTTTTTTTGTCATTTAATATAGATACACAATTTTTCATCAGAAGAGTAAATAAAAAAACTCATCTTGATGAAGATTGTGTAGAAATTAGATAAATATTATAGATTAATTATGATAGTTATTTAAATAATTTTAATATTTATCTTTTAAGTAATTTCTTTTAACTTTTAAGGGTTTAATTGTCATTATGACTATATATATTTTTTTAGACATCTTTTAAGATTTGTGTTCTCCCTATATATATAGGGGATATGATATTTGTTTTGATAGATTTTGATTATTGATTATTGATATTGAATCTTCTTTCTAAAAATCTCTCTATTCTCATCTCATTCTTCTTCTTTTCTCATCTCTTTCTTCTTCCTTTCTCATCTCTAATTCTTCTCTAATACGATCTACATCAATTTGGTATCAAAGTTCAACTTCGATTCATACAAATAAAAAAAAAAAAAAAAAAAAAAAAAAAATTTGTGAGCCAAATTGCTGTTCGTGCACTGTTCTCATCCCTGAATATTCAGAAAATTGCAAAAACATTCCAGCTGTTTTAAAAATTATAGAAACACCCCAAAAAATTTCAAAAGTTATAAAATCACCACCAGAAATTTCAAAATTTACACAATCTTCTCCCAGAAGTTTCAGAATTACAGAAACATTACCCCAGAAGTTGCAGAAATTACAGAATTTTTCCCCCAAAAGTTCTAGAATTGCAGAAACATTACCAACAGATCCAAAAAATTACAGAATCATCCCAAAAAAAATTTAGAATTTTCTCTTGATTATGGTATGCATACTCCTATAGAATTTGATATTAATATTTTTATTCATTGAAAAATTATAGAATTTACAAAGGATCCAAAACATATTTTCTTCTATTTAAACATGAAATTGTGAATTGCATTCTTGAATTTGTTCTTATATCATTCTCATCTCTCAAGAGTCACTCATGAGTCTCTCTAATGCACATGTTTCAAGAGTCTCTCGTCGAAGTCATCATCATAAGAAGTCTAGGGATGTTTACATGGAGTCAACTCATATGACCAAATTAGTCAAAGATCCTTCTATATTTAGTGGCACTTTAGATCTCAATCAATTCTTGGATTGGTTAGCTAATTTAGAAGAATATTTTGATTGGCATGACATGTCGAATTCCCATTACGTTCGTTTTGCTAAATTGATGTTGGAGGGTTCGGCCAAAAAGTATTAACAAACAATCCAAAGAAGCCTAGACCCCTTAGGAGAATCACCTATCACCTGGGTTGAAATGAGATATAAATTGAAAGAGAAGTATTTGCCTACTTCCTACATGGATCAAATTTAGGACCAATGACTCAATCTTAGACAACATTCTTCTAGTGTCTCTGATTACTTTGCCCAATTTGATTATTTCATGTACTTGTGTGACATTGTTGAAGAACCTTAGACAATTGATCAGTTTATTTTTGGGTTGAGACAAAAAATTAGTAGGGAGGTTAAGCAATACAACTTTAATATGTTAGTTGTAGTCTATCAATATGCTCTAAAGGTTGAGAGATTTTATAAAAAATCCAATTATACCTTGATGGGTTCTCAATCACAGCCTGCTGATAGGACATCTTCTAATTTTAATTCCATCACATATGAGTATCATGATTACTTAAATGATGTCCATGTTATTTCTGCATGTTTTCCTAGTCTAAATGTGACACACGATTTAGATATTTTAGTGTCAGATAAAGAGAAAAATGTTACTCATATGGACTTCCAACTCCCTCATTTGGTTTCATCATATCAGCCCTTTGCACCCACAAAAGTCCATTTTCGAAAGAAAGTGTGTGTGAGTCTTTGTTTGTGTCAATTCTTGAACCATTATTGATTTTTTAAATTATGGAAAAGTCTGTTGAATCTACACCTATGCAAGATATTAAGCCAATCGAGTCATTTATTGCAGAATCTAATTGTGACTATTCTATGTCTACTTGTCCAAGTCATCATAACTTTGTTACAAATTCTTCTCAATCTGAGATTGTTGACATTGTTCTGGATTATGCCCCACTTGAGAGTGTTAACTTTGATTATTTGCCTACTGTCAAGTGTTCAATTGAGCATGTACTTTCTTATTTTCAGCACCAGGGTGTTATAGTTACTGCTTTGTCATTGATGTCTTGTCTCATTGAATGTCTGTTGTACAAATCTAATGGGAATTGTTTTGTTATTCTTGAGTTTGGATCTAATGCTTATTTGCTTAATTTTCCATTGAATGTTAGTATTAGTCCAGATTTTTATTTGGAGGACATGCTACTTATTCGAGGTACTCCAGAGCCTCTTATTTTATTCGCAGGTGTTCATACAGATGGAGATTCTTGCTTTTATCCTGGTCAATGGAAAGAAGTTGATGATTCTTTCATTTTATAAGAGGCATTATGTCATCTTCATCCTGCTCTCTTAGGGTACTTCTACTTTGAAAACTCTCCGGAGGAGAGTTTTTTTCAACCGAAAAAAAAATGATGGGGATCGTGTAAGAATTGGATAGATATTATAGATTAATTATGATAGTTATTTAGATACTTCTAATATTTATCTTTTAAGTAATTTCTTTTAACTTTTAAGGGTTCAGTTGTCATTATGACTATTTATTTCTTTTAGACTTCTTTTAGGATTTGTGTTCTCCCTATATATATATATAGGGGATATGATATTTGTTTTGGTAGACTTTGATTATTGATTATTGATATTTAATCTTCTTTCTAAAATTCTCTCTATTCTCATCTCATTCTTCTTCTTTTCTCATCACTTTCTTCTTCCCTTCTCATCCCTAATACGATCTATATCACATGTCTTTAGGCTAAATGACACAGTAGAAAGATTTGCTCTAATACCAAAGGTTAGACCTAAATGGGAGAATCACATATCGCAGCAAAATAGGATACTCACCTTCCGTCATGTCGTTCAAGCCTTTTAACCTTAAATTTTGAATCACAAGTCTTGTTGATCGAGCACTCGCAAAAAAAAAAACTAAACACTCTTATTGATACTTTATAGAGATGAGAGAAAAGAGTTGCCAACTTGGCATTCGTTCACAATAAATTATATATCTGATGACATTCACAGGTCTTTATTTATAGGCAAGTCAGGGACTTCAATCCTTATCACTTACATAGATTGACTTTATCAGGTTCATTTCATCAAAGAGTCTGAAACTAATTTGACAACCACAGCTAACCTGATAACCACAATCTTATAATGGATAGATTGACATAATCTCAATTACCAAAATTTAACTCAAAATTGTCTATATAATTTATAAATATAATATTATCATAAAAACTAATGTGGTATGTGGGCCACTTCAAAGCCTTTTAATGGAGACGTGCTACCATATTCAACTACTTTTTAATGACCGAAAGCACTAGAAATGAAAAATTAAACAGTGTGCTGTGTGGATCGCAAAAGTGTTTGGTGAATACACAATATCAACATGTTCATTCTACTCATCTAAAAGAACTTCATTCTATACCATGCTCTTTGGTGGATTGCCCCTAGTTTGTTTGCTCCATGATATCTTGGATGAGTCGTGTCATGTTGAGGTGAGAAGAGCCCCCTTCTTCTAATGCCATCTTTGCCATTTTCCCTAGCTCTTTAGCTCTTTTTATTCTCTCTTCTGCTTCCTCTCCTTCGTCCATGAGCCTATACACAGACATTGTAACATCGTCCTTCTTAACCAACACACCAACCTTTTCTTCCTCACCAATATTAGTTTGAATCTCTACACCAACCCTCACTCCAGTCCTCAATACTTGGTCAATTAGCTTCTCATTAATGAACTGTTCTGCAAACATTGGCCATGTTATCATTGGCACACCAGCAGCCACACCCTCTAGTGTCGAGTTCCACCCACAGTGTGTCATAAATCCCCCCACTGCGGGGTGGAACAATATTAGTACCTGTGGTGCCCATCCATGGATCAAAAGGCCTCTCCCCTTGATCCTTTCCTCAAATCTTTCTTCTGCAATCCATTTCTCAAAATCATCTGATTTGCTTCTTATAACCCATATGAAAGGTCGGCTTGATGCCTCTAGACCCAACCCAAGCTCAATCATCTGGGAAGTCGCTAGGCGGGTAATGCTTCCTAGACAAACATAGACTACAGACCCTAGCTCTTGCGAATCAAGCCATTTCAAGCAATGGTTTTCATCAATTGAAGCCTTGTTACCTCTTTCTGCCTTATCCATATCATTTTTGTTGCATAGAGAAACAGGACCAACGCACCATACTTTTGCACCTTTGGCCTTAGCATATGCGTTAACATATTGAGGCTCCAACTCCTCGAAAGTATTAACCACCACCCCATATGCTGCATCTTCAGCCTCTCTCATTTTATTGCGAAGGTCTGTCAACATAGAGGAGTTTGTGGTGGCAATGTGCGAAAGATTTTCTCTAGTGAGTTCAATTCGGTCAGGCAGTCCAGGCACCACTAATCGATCCGACTCAGAGGTGTTATCATCAAGAAACCTGGAGTTGTGCAAGATGCGTAGGCATAAGAGAGAAAAACAACAAAATCCATGGAAAACTATCCTTGGGATATGAAACTCCCGAGCCATCTTTGTTGTCCATGGAAAACACATATCAGAAATTAAGCAGCTTGGTGGGGGTTTCAACTCTTTAAACAATTTTTTCACAGGTTCTTGTAGCATGGCAGTGGCGGCAAAAAATTTATCGGCAACATCAATTGAAGGGAGCATGTCAACATTCTCGCAGCCTTCTTGTAACCCCGCTGCTACACAAGGAAATTGAACTTGGATTACTCGAATTTGGAGTCTAGCTTCTATTGCACGAGAGATGCTAGCTGTGAAACGATCGGCATTCAAGGGTGTTGTGATTATGGTGACAAGAATGTTGCGATGTGCCAACAATCTGGCAATGTCTACCATTGGAATCATGTGCCCTTGAGCCATAAAAGGAAACACCACAAAGTGAAGTTGTTGGCTTTGAGAATCCATGGAAATCAGGGAGTACAGAGAGTTACTGGAGAAACCGATTTGTGGGGTGACCTTAGTAAGCCAATTTTCCTTAGTGAATGGGCTTGCAGTTCCAGACTAGCTGGTATTACATCCTACAGAAGCAAGTAGAAGTTTATCCATGGATTTTATGTGGCCTATAATCATTACTATTTTGTGGGTGATGTTCTCTCTCCCTTCACTCAAAATCGGCATCTTCTAGAATCTTATCAAGGACAAAGTGAAGCTGCAAGATTCTGCACTCAACCCTGCAATATTAGGGTAATGCAATTTTGTTTTTTCATGGTTTGATCATGTTTTCAACTTAGAAATTGATGGTCAGAGTTGCCTTTTCTCCTTAAAATTAATCCCAGAAGTTACAATCCCATATTAACTTGAAAAATTGTACCTTCTATTACTCTCCCTATGATGAGTTTGATTAAGTTCAAATCTTGGTTAGCAACAGAGAAAAGAAAAAGATAATCAAAGAGTCCCGGTTAGAAGGCAGCAGGTACAAAAAACATGCAACAGAACTTAGAATTCAAATTCTCATTCAGAGTTTGGTTAAAACATTCTTCATAATCATATGAATAAAAACAGAAAGTGAGAAAGTGAATTATAAATGTCTGTCAAGTATTAGTTTGCTGCATGATGTCTTGGATTAATGTTTTCATGTTAAGGTAAGAAGACCCCCCTTCATCTATAGCCTGTCTTGCCATCTTTCCAACCTGTCTTGCCTTTTCTCTTCTCTTCTTTCCTTCCTCTCCTTTATCCATTACCCTTTCTATTGCCTTCTTCACATCGTCTCTTTTCATCACCAATCCGAAACTCTCTTCCATTCCCCAGGTGACAGCAGCCTCAACCCCCACACTCACACCAATGCCCAATACTTCCACCACCAACTTTTCATTAATAAACTGCTCAGCAAACAGGGGACAGGTTATCATTGCCACCCCGGCACAAACACCTTCAAGCACTGAATTCCAACCGCAGTGACTTAAGAACCCTCCAATTGATGGATGCGATAAGATGAGTACTTGAGGTGCCCAACCGCGGATCACTAGGCCTCTCCCTCTTGTCCTCTCTTCAAATCTCTCCTCCATAATCCATTTCTCCAACTCCTGTGATTTCTCTCCCCCTCTTATTACCCACATGAAAGACTGGTTTGATGCTTCCAAGCCTAATCCGAGCTCTCTAAGTTGTGAAGCTGTGAGGCCAGAAATACTTCCAAGACAGGCATATATTACAGAGTTTGGCTCCCGAGCGTCGAGCCAATTCAGGCATTGGTTTTCATCCACGGAGGCCTTATTGCCTCTTTCAGCCTGGTCTAAGTTCAACTTATTGCAGGCTGAAACAGGGCCAACACACCAGACCTTGACTCCTTTGGCAATTCTATATTCTCTGACATATTCTGATTCCAACTCCTCAAATGTATTGACGATAATCCCATCTGCTACGGAATCAGCTGCTGTCAGTTTGTTCCGGACGTCCGTCAAGTCCGGCGAGCCGGGATTCAAGGATTCCGGTAGCTGCCTTTTTGTCAACTCAATTTGATGAGGCAAGCCAGGTACTACAAAGGGATCAAAGTTGGAGCCACCCTCATGAATTTTAGACATTTCCAGATTGTTTGTACAAACAAAAGCAAAGCAGCTCATCCCATCAAAAAACAGCCTTGGAATGTGAAACTTCCGAGCAGTCTCAACAGTCCATGGTAGATTCTTGCCGGAAATTATGCAACTCGGACGGGGTTGTAACTCATCAAACACTCGTTCAAATGGTTGCTGTAACATACTTGAAGCAACAAAGAAGTTCTTGATCAATTTTCGTGATGGGAGTGAGTCCATGTTTTCACATCCCTCCGGCAAGCCGGTCTCGACCACTGGGAGTTTAAGGTCCAGAAGTCTGATCTGACAGCCCGATTCAATGGCACGATCGACGGTGGTTTTGAATCGGATGGTGTTAAGGGGGGTGGTGACTATGGTGACTATCAAGCCATGCTGTGCCAGCAATTTGGCCATGTCTACCATGGGTATAAGGTGGCCTGGGGACATCAATGGTATCAGCACAAAGTGAGGCTGGTGATTTTGTGAAGCCATTGCCATTTGGGTTGGTGGAACCTCGGAGGGATTGACCATGTCCATGTTGAAGGAAAGAGGAGAAGTGTAATATCTGGATGGATTGTTGCTTGGGAGCTTTGTTTGGGTTATCTTCAAGAGTGATTCTATGATAATTTTGGTTGTTTGAACTTGGCTTAAATCGTCAAATTTGAGATTAAGGAAATCCAGATCCATGTACTTAAATCCTGTTTGCCATGGAAGTCAACACAAACAACATATGCTCAAGTTGCTACCATCTCTAATTCTTTATTGATTAGCAGGCTGTAATTGCCATCTTCTTTCTACTCCATTACAAAGAAAAATAAGACAATAGTTTTACCCTTATGCGCCTCAATTTCGAAAGCCTAAAATGGAAATAATCAGATTCCTTGGGTTGTCAAGTCTTCAAAGTCATAATCAAACTTCATTAGAGAAAAGAGAGATTCTTTAGCATATTTAAAGTAACAATTCATACCACTATCAAAGATCAAATCATATCGTACACAAGTAAGAGATAGAACTTGTTTATGATATTACAGTGCTAGAAATCTCGTGTATGTAGACTGTGATAATAAAGTTGTGGTAGATGTGAAATGGAACTCACTAAGAATAGCATGATATGAGCAACTTAAGTGTCATATATATGAGTTCAATTTTTTTTTTTTTTGTGCATGTATATAAATTATAATGTTAAATTACTCATAGTCAGGTATGAGTGAGAGATTCTCACGTAAATAAGTTCCACCTGAAAAAATTAAAAGAATATATATATATATATATATATATATATATATATATATATATATATATATATATATTA
>CAUOFW020003047.1:240756-272756 GCA_963454935.2 Ilex paraguariensis | reverse complement strand
TATATATATATATATATATATATATATATATATATATATATATTAATGGAGGATCCAAATCATTTTCTCTTTCCTACTAGTAGAATAAGATTCATCCAACCTTTTCCGACCTGAAGATGGATAGATCGAACAAATCTTATCCACATAGTAAAAGAGATTTCCTTGCAGTAAAAGCATATAAGCTTTTCCAGATGGATCATTGACTCATACATCAAATCAAATCTTCTAGTAAAATTTTTGGATGCTGTAAAATCAGAAAATCAACCCAGGAGACAAGTATATAAACAATTGTGTTGTAGTGAACTCTTAGATTTGTTTGTTTGTCTCTAGTCTTTGGGTAAATTTCCATATCATGAAACATTGGACTTCTAGCTTACAATCTAAAAACTTTTTGAGCATTGCTATGCTTATCATTTTTTTTGTATGCTAAATCAATGTATGTGTTCGATTAATGGGTCTCACTCATTTCTACTAAATATTCAATGTATTAATTTTAATGAATTTTTCCCGAACCTAAAGAATAAAGTAAGCAATATAAAACTGTGTGAGAAATTGACTTGATGTAACATTAAAAAAACAGAGCATGAAGCCGGAGGAAACTATGTATCTTATATTATAAAAGGGCTAATACACGCTTCGTCCTGTTCACGTTCATGTTCATGTATGGACCCACATGTCTTTTTTAACATGTCTTTCTTCCATCATGTGAAGAAAAGAAGTCTTAGAAGAGAAGGACTGTCATTTACATAATATCAAGGGACCCACAAATTTTTACGATACCCTTCCATCCTCTCCAAAAATCTTGTCTAAATCAAAAAAAAACAATGGAAGATGTTCTTCTGTCTCTCTAAACAGGTACGGTGAAGGAGGAGGCATGGCCTCTCTTTTTCCCTTACTTCTCTTCTTGATTTATGGGAAAGGCAACTGCCATTAAAGACCAACATTAATTTCTGGAGAAGCAAATTCTCTGCACATTCAGGTATTCTTCTACAAACTTACTTTTTTTTTTTTTTTAACACAAATTCATGGAAGATGAGACCTATATGTTACTTTTGACATAATAGATACAGATAATCAAGACATATGTAGTAACATGGATTCAGACAGCTCACTTTGAGCGGGAGGTGGGCAGGGGATAAGACAAGAAAACGCATATAGAGAACCGGTTAAAAATGCACAGGAATTAAGGATTGAAAATGTAAAATATGCAGATCTGTAACACGTTTGTTGAGTGGTTGTGTCGTGGCTTGGGGAAGGGGAGGGGATACTGTACTAGTGTGCATCTGTGTGGTGGGCCGTAGTGGAGGTGAGTGAGTGAGTGAGTGAATGAATGTGTGTGTGTGTGTGTGTGAGAGAGAGAGAAAGAGAGCGGAAAGTGACAAGGTGGGCTATTGGACGGTGGTGATGACTGTTCTGTGTGAAATTTAGTCGTATAATTTCAATCAAGCACCACCACATTGGTCCTTATCTTTAACAATAGTGCTATACACATCATCTTTTTACACTATAGTGGCGTAGACAGTGATGCACAATGGTGTAACAATCGTTATTTCTTTAATATTGAAAGATTAGTTATTGTTTGTACATGAAGGTACAAAAAAATAAAAAATGATAAATAATAAATATATTTGTATTTATATTCAAAATTAAATCATAAATATAGCAAAAAGATAAAGGAATTTAAGCATCGATTTGTAGTGAGGGTGAGAGGTGGTGGGTGACAGTAGTAGTGGTAGAAGACGATGATGGTTATGGTTGACGACAATGACTGTGGCGGCGAAGGTGACGGTGATAGTAGTGGTGGTGGTGGTGGTGGTGGTGGTGGTGGTGTGGGGGGGGGGGAGTGGCTATTGCGGTGGTGGTGACAACAGTGATAGTGATAGTGATAGTGGTGTGGTGGTGGCAATGACAGTGACGGTGATTATGACGGTGGTGGTGGCGGCGGCGGTTTCAAACACTATTTTTTTTTTTAAAGTATTTATGAGAAATAATTTTTAAAAGTACTTTTAAAAAGTCACTTCATGCACACTCTTAAGAGCCTATTTTTTCTATTAAATTTAAGGTGTTAATATTAGTCGTTCGATTAACTTTAAAGTAAATTTTAAAGTGATCTCAACCGCGAATAATAAAAATTATTTTATTTATTTTTGAGATTTAAATTGTAAACTATTTTATTATATAGATTCTCACAATGTATTACTTATGAACACAAAAAATAACTTTGAAAAATTTAGAAGGAACTCCGACTGCACGTATAAAAGGCCCAACTTTTTAGATTGTCCATTGCAGCTTAAACTAGAAATAATTTTTTTCTCACTTTATTTTCTGATTTTTTTTTCAATGGATGACTTTGTTTCCATCTAATTTATTAGAATTTCTGTATATTAATCTACAGAAAAGATTTAATCGCTATCTTCAAGCATAGAAATTCTTTTTTTCATGGCCACATTCCCTGAGTTTATGGGTTTGTAATCTTTGTTGATGGTTTGTCAGTGAAGAAATCTTGGAAAGAATAGGTGGAAATGGTGCAGAGTCAACTCCGACAATTCATTGCTTAAATGGAGAAATTATGCAGTATTTTGGTGTTATGGGTTTCAAACTTGATAGGACATTAAAAATGGAAAGGAAAAGCCAGAAGCACCAATTTCAGTGGATAATGTATAGAGCAATACTATATCTATATAATAAATTATAATACAATTCATATATCAAAAGATAAACAAAATAACTTTTGTATTTTACGATTGCGATCTCTTTAAATTTTTTTAAAAAATTAATCTGACGGCTAATATAAATATCTCAATATAATAAAAAAAAACAGGCTCTTAAGGGAGTGTTTTGGATGACTTTTTAAAAGTATTTTTATTACTTATAACTTCTCTTAAGTACTTTAAAAAAAAATAATATTTAGAATTGGCTCACCACTATCATCACCACCTCCACTGCCACCGTCACTACCACCACCTCCACTATAAACACCTCCATCGCCCCCACTGCCACTGTCGCCCCATCACAATCACCACCACCACCACCATCACCACCCCACCACCACCACCGTCATCCCACCACCACAATCACCAATCCACCATTGCCACAACAATTACCACCCCACCATCACCACCACTGCCACCCCACCACCATAACCACAATCACTGCCACCGTCATTGTCTCATCATCACCTCTGCCACCACCACTCCCACGACTGTCACCATTACCATCACCACCACCGTTGCCACCCAACCACCACCACCACAACTATCGCCACCACCACAACTATCGCCACCCTCACAGCACCCCCATTGCCCCACCACCACACCTATCATTACTGCCACCATCCCGCCACTACCGTCATCATCGCCTCCCCATCACCACCTTTGACACAACAACCACCCACCACCGATTACAACCACCATCATCCACCCACCACCATCGTCATCCAATTTTTATATTTATTACCTCTATCACTATCATCCGACTACCACCGTTGTCCACTATCAACACTCACGACCATCATTATTGCCAACCACCACCCAATACCACAACCCACCATTGCCGCTAGCCACTGTCACCCACTTTCACAACACCGACTATCACCACTCGTCATCACCCATCACCGTCGTCACCTGCTATCACCTACCCCCACCACACCTACCACCACCGCTATCATTCGTCAGCACCCATCACACTGTCACTCAGAAGCACCCGTCGTCGCCTACAACCACCATCGTCACCGCTGCTTCAACTACAAATGTGTAAATTCAAGCACAAGTTGAGCAAAATAATATATTTCTCAAAAGACTAGGGTCGAACCCTTAGGAAATTGTGAAACAGTAACAATCACACTACTACTATAACAATCTTGTAACGATGATTTGTTTAAAAAAATATTGAATTGAGACAGTATAACAAAAATATTAGAACATTAGGTACTCCCTCTCAAATTTATACAATAATGATTAAAGACTTAATTTTTAACCCTAGACACGAATCAAATATCGGATGATTCAAATCACCAAATTTATCAATAAAACCACAAGAATGTCTTTATTTATAATCAAAAGATTATTCAGAAATCTGAATAATCATTCAATTATATTATTCTATGAAATAATGATAATCAATTTAAACATGGAATAACCAGTTATTTAACTCGCACAAAAATTCAAGCAATTAATGTACATGGCATAATGATTCAAAGATTTTACAGAGCAAAAACTTTGTTAAGAAATCAAAAGTTGAATTAATAAAAAATCACATTTCATTAAGCTCAGAAGTCAATAACATTACCGTATTTCATTGAAAAGTCCTCTCATCCCTAGCTGAACTTTTTAGCCAGACATGATGAACTAAAACCAAATATAAAATATAAAAAGATTTCAAGCCAAAGTCTTCAACTCTTATTTATCAAACTATTTTGGAAAAGATCGAGTTGCACTAAAATTCTGCTATGGCATTTGCAGACAATTAACACGCGTCTAGATGCATGTCTCTTTCCCTTCCGGACGCAACTTCCAGTACATTCCTCCTCTTCAGCCTCCACCTTCCGTCACTCGCATCTAGACGCGTAACCTTCAACCGTTCCGATGCGCTTTCCAGTGTGCTTCTTTTTAGCTTTGCTCTACTTTAACTTAATTTCTTCTAATTTACAGCAATTATCCTGCAAAATAAACACAACTCATCATTTATTAGCATAACATCTATTCTTGAATAATTTATCATATTTATCAAACTTTCCTAACCAAATAATTGATTTTTTCCAATAAAAAATGTAAGTTTTACACCTTAATCAACTGCCCACCATCACCGTCATCGCCCCACCATCATCATTGTCAACCACAATTATCGTCGCCCACTACCCACACACCCACCACCACCGTCAACCATGACTGCTACTACGACGATCACCATTACCACCCACCACAACCATCACCATCTCCCACTACCACTACTATCGTTCACCCCCACTATAACTGGTGCTTAAATTCATTTCTTATTCTTCTATGTTTGTGATTTAATTTTGGATATGAATACAAATATATTTATTATTGACCATTTTTTTTGCTATTCAGTACCTTCAGGTATGGACAATAACTAGTGTACTTAAAAAGAGGATTTAAAAACTAAACTTGATAATTATAATCATTGATTTCACTGTATGTCACAGTATTTATTAGGACTCACTACCTATTCAATGATTGGGATTTATCAAGTCTAATTTTTAAATCTATCTAGCATTACTCTAGTTTTTAAGTCCATCTAATTTTTAAGTCCTCATATTTGATCGCTTATAATTTGCCTACTACGTTACTAAAATATTCTTTTTAATATTATACATTTACCTTTTATTAAATTTAATTTTAACACGTATAATATTTTATTTATTATTTTTATATATTTATTATTTTTTAAACAATAATTATAAATCATCTCCCTCAAACTCATTGGTTGGGGATAAGTTTTGGTATGTTACGACCATACACAACTCTTTAGGACATTCTATATAATTTTTGAGGTCATTAAAAATTGTTCCGGATTTTTGTGTTCAGTCAGCATGGATCATTTTTTACTAAACTGAAAAACTTGTATTTTAGCCCACAAAAGTTATAAATTTTAGTACCCTACTTTCTTTGATAATCAAATCTAATCCCATACACATAAGGTCTACATATGGTAGAAATTTTTTTCGACATGTACCTCATTTTATTTTACTTTATTATTTGTCTAATCAATAGCTACAAAAACTATTTTGATATGATACCAATTTTTTTGCAGTATTATAGACTTATCCATGTAAGAGCATCTTCAATAAAACTTCTATTTTCACTCAATTTTCTATTATAGAGAGTCTAACCCTTAAAATTTCTTCTTCAATTGACTCTTTATTTAAACTCTCTAAAATAAAGAGTCCAATTTGACTCATTATAGTATCTCCAATCATTACTCAAATTTAAATTAACATTTGAGTAAAAAACTTAATTTGATACAAAGAGCTCCAGTTGACAAATTCAAATTTAAAAAAAAACTAAATTTAAATAAGAGCAAACTTAAATTTAAAAGAGAGTAAAGATGATCATTAGATATTTAAAAGATGATAAAATCTCACTATTAAAGATTTGGGTAAGATTTTGTGTCTCCTTTGAATTGGTATAAGTTTGAATCAAATGTTGGAGTACGTTTTTTGACTCAAATTTAAATTTGAGTCAGTGTTAAAAATATTTTTATATTAACTCAAACTCACTCACTACTCTATTTTCTTAGAACAGAAAAATGATATATTTATCTTTTTATGTTAGAAATTAAGGATAAACGTATCTCATTTAAAATAATAAAGAAAAAAAATGAGAGAATTCAAATTTATTGTCGAAAATGACAAAACATAAAATGATAAGAATTGAGAGTCCTGTTGGAATAGTGTGTAACAATCCAATCCCTAATGTAACTTTTTACTAAAGATCTTCTCTATTTTAGTTAAGATACTCTCTAAAATAGAAAACACTGTTGTAGGTGCTCTATGGGTCTGATTACTACTTTTCAATTAATAAAATTGAGACTAAGTATAATGTTTTTGTATTTTATAGTACTTTATCATGTTTTGCAATCAATGATTGCATATATATGACAAACATCCCACTTATATAGAATATTAATTTGTTGTATTTCAAATGAGGCTGAGGCTATTATACATTCTTATCCTAATTTGAATTTGAATCAAAATGCAATCCACTAATAGATTTATGTATCATTCGATCATGCGTAATTAAAATTTTTGGTCCTTTTTAAAGATATCATCTCTTATGAATTAAAAATGAATTCATTTCCACATAGAATTCCTACCAATATATATATATATATATAATTTGTTGAAGAGATTCTGAAACATGGATTATGTTCAAGTTTACTAGCAAGAATTTATATCTATTGGAGTTAATTAATGATAAATTTTTTGAAGCATAATCAATATAAGATCATCTATCACGAACCTAAGTGTAATTTATTGAGATCATGAACTTAAGTGTAATTTATTGTACTCAAATATAGCACAATAAGAGCATTGAAAAAAATAAATACTCTTGAAGGGAATCTCCATTCCCATTTTGTCAAGATTGATAATTTTTTAGACTTTTCATCTTTGGATTACTCATTATAATAAATATCTACACAAAATTTTATCTGCTAAGTATGTCATGTTCATATTTCTAATGTTAATTTCTATGACATACTTATGAAATGAATATAAATTTGACCCGTTAAATGAATATAACCATAACGGGTTGTATTGAAGACAATGCCATATATTATTGTGTTGTAATTGGTGGCACCCGCAAAGTCAATCCGACCCATGGAATAATGTATGACATTGTCTTGAATGTGTGGAATATCATGCTATATTCAAGTCATTATTTTCCATCTCAATTTGCTACTAGAGAGAGAGAAACAACTTCACTAGTATGGATATAAAGCGCTGACGAAATGAGATTGTGGTTGAACCCTTTCACATCTCCCCTTTAGCTGTAATCTAAAACTACCCAATTACATGGTTTGTACTTGCCAAACAGCACCATGTTTGAACCAAATAGTGGTGAAGCTCCTCAGAAAGTGCTTACCCATCGAGGCCGGTCAATGTTTAAACTTGCTTCAAATTTCTTTAATTTATAAAAATAAACAAAACTCGACTTTAATTTCAAAACTTGTTTAAAACGAGCATAACCAGAACAATTACTTATTCAGCTCATTTAGATTTGCATACACAAAAATTGAACTTGATCTTAAATACGAGTCTAAACTTTGAGCTTAGTACAAAGTATCTACGGAACGAGCTTACACAAAAAGGGGAAAACTAGTCAGTCCCAGATTAATCCCACACTCTATTTGCAAACAAATGCGCCAAGCCTAACCAGTTAGTGCTCGATTCGATTGGCATCATTTGCACCCTGAACCAACATTGGTGCACAAGCACAACATATCTAACGAAAGCTAGTCCAACATTTTCCATTTTATTTAAATACTAAGAAATTAAAAGAAAACCCTTTGACCCCATCCATGAGTCGTTCTGACCCAAAAAAAAAAAAAAAAAATCTTGAGCCCATCTGACATCGACTCTATCTTATTATAACCATGTTCCCCTATGTTCTTTTAACAAGCTTTTCGGATTACAGAACAAACCAGAAACTTTTATGTAAGCCAAATGTAATCTTTTCAATCTCAATATTTGCAAGGGAGAAGTAGTTTCTACAGATTAGTAACATGTTCTGTACGTTTCTTTACAAAATTATTGTCAAAAGCTTCTAACAAAGATACAACCTTGATATACAAATGATTCTCAGCGTGTAGGGTCACTATACAGAGCTACAACCATCAGCCTAATCAAACAAAAGCCTAAGCATACAGATGAACTCTGGCTTATTCCATCTTAGATTACATACATTTCACATGCAACTGTACATATTAAACACCGCAAGTTATAGAACTGCAAGATACATGTTGAAGCTCAACAGTGTTACGCCTTTTAGTTTATAGGGAACTGAGTTGTGATCTAACCTCACCAATTGTAGTTGACACAGAACAGGACACAGAGTGAGCTGTGCTATCTTCATTTTTTCTATATGCACATTGTTACTTCTTAGTAGACTCCACATCATGGCCCCTCTAGTTGAGTCCACTCAATCAAGCCGAGCTGCTCTCCATGACAGTGAATTACTAGATTTCAGTAACAAGCCGAGTGCGGAAGAGGAAGTTGCTCTAACAACCACATCTGCTGACCGACTCATCTTGCCGACCAACAGTCCAAAAACCTATAAAGAGGATACGATTGAAGTTGTTAATGTGTCGAATCAAGCTGCAGTTTAACAGAAGCAACTGACAGAAGGTGCATTCAAGAGTGACCTGACTATAGTAAAGCGCTGAGATGTGTTGATCATCTGAAAGAGAAAGCATGCTGCTGGATAAATAAATGGCATTAGCCTGAATAACTGGCCAAGGAGCATCAAAGGCCTGCATTATCAGGGACTTTATCAACTCAAAATTATATCTAATATTAACCAGAGTTTGTAACACGAAAAAGACAACCTAAAAATTACATATATTAGGAAATTATGGAATATTTTGTAGCTCCGGATTCAACTTGCATTCTTTTCAGCAAGATGTGAACCTATATATCTTCTTCATCTATAGAAAAAAGATGCAAACCTGTATAGTTGACGCCATATATGTATCTACCCTGGAAGCTAGATGTTGAGTAAATTGCCTTGTGAACTCTCTGAGAAAGTCTTCATAGTCACTTCTGAAAAACACAAGACTTCCCCACTTTAATCACACATCACATGAATTGAAAAATTTAATCAACTTGGAAACTGTTTTACAGATCTGGTAATACGTACCGATGGTCAGAACTAAAACGATGCGAGTTGAATAGGGCTACCATTCCTTCTAATTTCATAAGGGGACCAATCTGTTTAAGGGTGTTCTACAAGACAAGTAACAATGCTGTTAACAATGGTTTCTAAGTGTCACATAGAGAAGAAAATGAATGCTCTGCTAGTTATTTACCCGGCAAGCCTGTCGGACACCAATATCATCATCATGAAGATGTAGAACCAAGCGTGGCAAGGCAGCATGTACCTGATATAAGTAGATAAAATCCATATCGATCTTGAGATAGTTAGAGCACAAAAAGTCAAAAGGCCTTTAATATGTAAAACCATGAAGAACAAACAAAATATCAAATCATTAGAACTTCTGCCATTGATATGTATATTCAGAAACATGTTTACCATCCACAAACATATGAGATGAAGAACAAGATTAACTTGTTAACTATTCAGTTAAGCGAGGACTTAAAATATATTGCCAACAAGATGGAGATCCACAAAACCCATGCTGCTCATGATATGTAAGGTACAGACAAGGTAACATGCTGAAAATATGTAGACTAACAAAATCAAGCTCCGAAAAAATAAATGTGTTTCACAAGATAACAGATAAAAGCTAATCCTAAACTATTCAATGGTTAGTCATTTCACAAAGGAGTTAGGTAAAAGGTATTGTAGTGTCATGGTACAGGCATGACATCCAAAATTAAGGGTGACCCCCACCCCCCCCAAAAAAAAAAAAAAGAAATAGGATTATGAAGATATTAAAGACAAATAGAACATTCTTGTAGTTTGCCTGCCTAAGTTAATCATTCCAAAGTCCAAAATTATTAGTTCTCAAGCGAATTACGTCAAAAAGGAAGAACAGAAAACATTTTAGACTATCTGGTGGTCATCATAGTCAAGAAGGGACCTGCTCGAGGAAAGCATCATGTTGTGCCCCAAATGCAAAGTTACTTAGCGCTCCTAATGCTGCAAAGGCATTGGCTCTCATCTTCTCATTCAGGCATATCTGTTCCAAACCACAGGCAAATTATCTCAATGTTATCACCATGCAGCTGGCATCCAGACTACTAATAATTCTGGCAAACGAAGATGCAAACAGACAGCATACAATATTATCTGTAAAGTTTACAGCCCTGACAAAAATATACTGCACAGGATAGGAAGCTGGAGGTGACTCTTATTACTGTACCAATGAGGAAAAGTGTTATGTTAAACATCTATCCACTCCAAAAACTTAACATGTTGAAAAGGGTGTAACTTAAATATTTATACTTTAACACGCTCCCTCATGTGCCGGCTAAATTTTGGGCCTAGCACGTGAAAATTTTTTAATAATTAAGGTGCCAGTGAGATTCGAACATAGGACCATACCATGTTAAACAACTATCTACTCTAAAAGTNTTTATACTTTAACACGCTCCCTCATGTGCCGGCTAAATTTTGGGCCTAGCACGTGAAGTTTTTAATAATTAAGGTGCCAGTGAGATTCGAACATAGGACCATACCATGTTAAACAACTATCTACTCTAAAAGCTTAAGTTGTTGAGGAAGGTGTAACTTAAGTACTCATACTTCAATAAAAAAATGATATTATACCTATTGATAGGGGCACAGGTAGACCGAACTTAACCTTAAATGAGATACTGAGAAAGAGCAAGACAGCGTGTTGTTTAACAGAACATATTGTCCTTTATAAAGAAAAATCACACAAAATGATTCATATACGCTGACCACAAATCATCAGCAAAGATAGTTGTTCTAGTGAAACAAACTAGTATTGTCAAAAAAAATGATTCATACAATTACAACACAAGTTAGATAAAAAATGATAATTATTACAACGCCAAATAGCAAAGAACCCACCTGAAGATTACGAAGTCGAAAAGAAAGATTAAGCAGAATGGGCTCGACAGCATCATTGGGCGATGACTCAAGAACCTAGGAAAGAAGAAAGATCAAGACAGCAAAAGAGAGTACAGAAAACTCTATCTTGATTTCAGAATCTAGTAGAAATGGAGAATCGGGGGACTCACTGTTAACAAGCATGACCCTGCAGTTAGTTGAACTGATTCATCTGAATCATCAAGCAAAGCTAGTACCACTCCAAGAACTTGAGCAGTGTGACGATGTATATGAATGGATGGTATCTGCAAGGCCAGTTGAAAACATGATGCCCACATCACAAATAATAGCAGGCAGATACTGATACTCATTGAAACTCATTGCTCAATTCAATTTGATTAAATACTTCATGTCATCTCAGTGTGGAACAGAAATAACCCCCAGGCACTTTTGAACACAATTAAACACAGTTTTCCTGAAAGGTGTTTGTTACTGTGTCCGAGTGTGAAATGTAAAAGTACATTTGACATTTTTGCAAGAAACAACAGATCAGACCAAATGAGAATCATGCATAAAGTACTCTGTATACAATTAAGGCCACTGAAAAAAGTATGAATAAAATCTAAACCTGCACCAGTCCTCTCAGACAAATGCGCCTCACATTTGGAGAATCATCTGATACATGTCGACATAATACTTCAACCATCTGCTCCAATAGAGTACCAAAGCCATCACTGCAACATTCAAATCCTTAATCAATTAGAATTTGAAAGAGTAAGATCCGAAACAATTTAAACCAACAAAGATTCATCGAAACAAAAAAGTATTTCTACTCCCCAACAGTAATGCATGGATCTGCTACTTAAAAATACATCACTTGTTATTCAGTGCTCAGAAATTATAATTTTACAGAAATGAGTCCCATTCCCATATGACACAAACCTATTGTTTTTATTAAATTGATCAGAAATATAATCTGCAGATTTAAGAAGCCAGGATTACAGAAAACAGAAATAAGCACACAGATTTCCAATGTAAGGAGACTCCAGCAATCTGGAAAGACGCTTGGAGGGAGAGAGAGATCACATCTTGGTTGAAATATCATATCAGACATACCTATAGCGAACAAACTCCGATACTGCAGCAGCTGCAGCTTCCCTTTGAAATCGCCAGGGTTGGCTCAAAGATTTACTCAAAATCAAACATATTGTTGACACCTGAGGAAGATGTCCATAGGAGAATAAATTTAAACTGCAGTCTACAAGATATGAAAAGCCACGGAATTAAGACCAGAAGTTTGCAAAACTATAACAGATATAAAACACAATTTGGACACTAAAACTCCCACATTTATAGTGTCAGTATTGCCATTTCGAGAAAATTTACAACTGAAAAGGTGTTAAACCCAACCATTAGCAAAGGAACAGAAAACTAGGTTATTCTGCCAATAGTTCTCATCTTTATTCTTCGTTTTTCCGGTTTTATCCTTGCACATATAATGTATTATGTGAAAGAACATGGTAAAAAGAACTCAACAAGGACAGCAGCCAAAGGCCCACAATTGTCTAACGACTCAATGCAATGTCCTGCTAGGAGCACCTTGTGATTGACTATCAACCGGGAGAGGAAGCAATGGAAACCTTGAAATCCTGTAGTGGCTTGATAAACTTCGNGCACCTTGTGATTGACTATCAACCGGGAGAGGAAGCAATGGAAACCTTGAAATCCTGTAGTGGCTTGATAAGCTTCGCAGGGATTTTGAGTTCAAATATTATCTGGTTGACTGGGATACAGTGTGCTCTCCAGTTAGAGTAGAAAGGTTGGGGATCAACAAACTTACACTGTTTAATCAGTCTCTATGGGGTCGATAGCTTTGGAGGTATACCAGAGAGGAGGGGTGTTTGAAGGAGTGTTATGATGACCAAGTAGAGTAAGGTGTGGGTATTTATTGCAAAAGAGGGATAGGTCCTCCAGCACATTACCAAGGTCGAGAATGGGCAATGCGTGTGGTTTTGACAGCATATTCGGCACGGAGACCTCTCTTTGACAGTGCGTCCCAGACTTACTTCTCTTGGCAGCTGGTAAAGAAGCTCGTGTGGCGGATTACGTGACTACCTTGGGTGGGGGCAGTGCGGAGTATGACTTTCCAGACGATTTCAGGATTGGAAATTGGAGTCTGTAGACTATTTTCTACCCTTCTTGATGTAACTTGTTTGCCATGGGGTGCAGGACTTACTAAGACAGAAGGATGGCGATGGTGTTTTTTGTGCATTCCTACTAAAATATCCTTAGAGGAATGTCACAGTCTAGTTTACCCTGGAGAGTTATTTGGAGGGCTAAAGCAATCCTCAGAGCAACGTCACATTCAGTTTTCCTTGAGAGTCATTTGGAGGACTAAAGCCCTTTAAAGGTTGCTTTCTTACTTGGACAACCCCATTGGAGGCTATTTTGACCGCTGATAATGTGAGCAATGTATCAGTAGGAGAGGGGGGCACANCCTTGAGAGTCATTTGGAGGACTAAAGCCCTTTAAAGGTTGCTTTCTTACTTGGACAGCCCCATTGGAGGCTATTTTGACCGCTGATAATGTGAGCAATGTATCAGTAGGAGAGGGTTCACTTGGGGTGTTGCCTATGCAGTTGTCAGACTCAAGCTTGTGTCAGGTGCAAAATACACAAATTTATCCTTTTTCCTCTTTCAATAACTTTTATGTAATAAAGGGATTTCAGCACTATTTCTAGGAAAAAACCGCTTCTCTTTTTTAACAGGCCACTTTTGGCATCCTATAGCCATGTTTTTTTAGAATTTCATACTTCCTGTGCCTGGGGTCATTAAACGAGCTTGAATGGATTCTACCACTGCTACTAAGAAATGGCCAAAACCTTCATGGAAGTTTTTCTATCTAATTAGCATGCATTTATATATCACTTCCTTGGTTCTCATGAGCTTAATCATTAATCATAAAAATAGAAAAAAAAAATGAAATGAAAGCAATTATATTTTTTCATTGCTTTTAGTTGGGTAATCTAGAATTTTCTTTTTGGGTTTCTAGATTTGTTCTTATATGCATGTACACTATGAATCTCCTCCATTTTAGTCAGTCTAGTGGATTCTTATGAAAAACAAATAAATAAGTAAAGAAGGAGGAGAATTCAAGTGGAACATATTACCTCTTTAGGCCTTTTTATAAAAATGCAGCCAGCCAAATCTCCAATCAAATCGATCCACTTTTCATTTTGTTCTCGATCTCTGGCCAAAATCTGCATATAAAGTTTGCCATTTTTCCAACTTGTTAAAGCAAGTAACAAATTTACATCACTGCAAAGAATGAGCAGGATTGGTGTCTACAAATTCATTCACCTTTCCCATTTCAAAATCCCCAACACAGTCGCAGAACGCCTGAAATGCAATCAGAAGTGCCCTGCAATTTACAAAGAAAATAGATGAAAGTCACACATTTGAAACACAACATAAAAGAAGTATCCATCCAGGTGTGCATTAGGTATGACAGGCAATTACCGTAGTGGTTCTAGCTGACCAGAACTAGCTAAACCGTGACAACTTCCCAAGTGAAGTGTAAGGGTTGCAAGAACAGAAGCATAACTTTGCTCAACAGCTTTCCTTCCAATTTTGCCACCACCTCTGCAACAATATGAAAAATGTAATACCATCAAAGACTGTAAACAAAGTTAAAATCCGATAAGTTCAGTTAAATAATTGCCTGGACATGCAAAAATAAATATATAGGTACCTGAAAAAGGCAGTGAGTGCAACAATAGCTGCCTGCAAGATGTCATCCTCTATGCTACTATCAACAGAATAGCTAGAGTTTTCTCCTTTCTCCAAATTACTTTTAAGGGTAGGCTTGTCATTAAGGACAGATATCACATGCTCCAGAAACAAAGTTGAGAGTATTGTGTGCTGGGAAAATGCCTATTGACAAAATGCAAAAAGAAGCAATAATAACTGACCTGAGGCAAACACCCAAGAAAGAAGAGAATGGAGAAAGGAACAATTAGAAGTTTTTGTGTCCTACAATTTCCTCACTCTTTTCTAATCTGACTTCCTCTGTTCAGGACAAAATGAGGTTAAAATGATATAACAATTCTACATCAATCCAAGGTTTTCTAACTTCAGGATATTTTTAGTGGTATATTTATATTACTGTACCTATTGTAGAGTGTTTATGCCATAATCTCAAAATCCCAATCCCACTTAAAATGGAAAGGATAGAGAAGTCGGGAGATTATTAGAATCCTACATACCAAACAGGGGCGGACTCAAAAAAAATTAAGGGTGGGCACATTAACACATTTTAATTTTATTTTCCAATTGACTGTAGAAGTTCATAAAATCATATTCACCGAAATCACATTTAATACTTAAAAGTTCATTAAACATAAAAGGTTAAAAATAGATATACATAGCATGAACAAATAAAAAATAATTAAAACTTCTTATCAAGAATGAGACTAATCATTGTCACTTACTGTAAACCCCTATATTTTAATTCAATTCAGCAATAAGATCAAATTAACTACTAAAATAGATATACATGTAGCCATCACGTTGATTAAGGAATGTTTGGGTGAGGAATTGTGTAGGAAATACAGTTGGAAATGGTGGTTTAAAGGTTTATTCAAGTTATTGCTNATAGATATACATGTAGCCATCACGTTGATTAAGGAATGTTTGGGTGAGGAATTGTGTTGGAAATACAGTTGGAAATGGTGGTTTAAAGGTTTATTCAAGTTATTGCCAAGTCTTAAAGAAATTTAGGAATAATTAATTAATTAACCCAGTATGCTACTAATTTAAGGCAGAATTGGGCTTGAGGTCAAAACTCAAAAGGCCTTAAAAAGGGGATCAAAATAAGTATATAATATTTAAAATATGTTTCATAGGCCTAATGCATAAACATGAGGTGGATTAATGGTAAAGGATCGGATGTGATGTTTGATTTTGTTGAATTTGGATTTTTGAAAAATTAAGGGATGAAGGTGTAATTAAGCTTATATATATTATGATTGATCATTAATCTAAATGTTTTAGGTAAAAAGAATATTATCAGTGAATCGAGGATGCGAGAAACCTTGAAATGGATGTTCAGACGTTGTAGTTATCTCAAGGGGCAAAATGATAATTTTGACATATCGGGTATTAATCTGGATTGAGGTTTATGATAAACCATTGATATAAATATTTTTAAGCTAAAATGATATTGCCAATGGAACCGAGTGATCAAAAAACCTTAAGATTTATGATTGGTTGATGTTGGGCTTCAAAAGGGTAAAAGGCTCAATTTGTTATTTCAGGTATTAATTTGGTTTGGGTTTTTAGTGGGTTTTGATATTACCCATAAAAATAAATGTTTCTAGCTTAAAATAAAATCGGAAATAAATCTGGAACATCGCAAAACTTTTAGAGACACATTTGGGATGAATTGGAAAAATTTAGGGATGAAGACATAATTTAGTGAAGGAGACCAAAATGTTTACGCGGAACTTCTTTGACTTTTAAGTTGGTTCTTCCACTGGCTTTACGCGGCTGACCTCTACTATAAATACTTCATATTCCTCATTATGCCGCGTCTTCAGAAACATTATAAGCACCTCTAAACACTTGGAACAAAAAAGAGAANTCTTCCACTGGCTTTACGCGGCTGACCTCTACTATAAATACTTCATATTCCTCATTACGCCGCGTCTTCAGAAACATTATAAGCACCTCTAAACACTTGGAACAAAAAAGAGAAAAAAGTAAGGTAATAGAAATGCTAGTCAGGATTTTGGTCAATCCGGAATTCAACTGCACCGATATACCTTTATTTCGTATTTTCTCTTCGGAAGTAGGATTTATTTTCTGATTCATATCAATGATAAATTTCATATTTTTTCGAATTTATGTCAAACCTATATTACATATGAGCAAGTTTTAATACTTCCATTGTACTATTGACGGGGGAAAATTGTCGAGTTTTGACAATGAAGCATGATTATATACATATGATGTTAATATATTGTTAGGTTCAATGGTTGAGATATTGATATGGTAATATGATGTTTATGCTACCATTTGAACCACATATTACAGATCTTAGCCATTATTGACGTTCTATCGTTCAATTTCTCGATTATTAATTAATATGATATTGTTGGTTTATCATGGACTTACTACTTATATGATATGATTATTTTGGCCTTTTTGAAAGCGTGGATGTCTGATATTGATGTTGGAAAAATTGGTTAGTGATGCCAGAGGACATTGGCCGCTTTTGTGGTACCATAGATGTATGTTATTCATTTTTCCATGACTAACATTGTAGGATTTATGGATGGTGTGCCTATATATCCTTGTAAGATTGGTGAGGAGTGCTAGAGGACGGTAATTGCCTATGTGATGCCAGGTACTAGTTTCCTAGAAGAACATGCAAAGCATAGTGTCCTTAAGGTGCAAGACCCTAAAGTACCTCGAAGTGGTTACAGTTCATGATTGGATTAGGTTATTATTGGTTGGTTATGTTGATGCTTGTGGCATTCCAGGGCCTTCAGATTTATAAATGATATTTTTGCTTCTTTTTTATTCACAGACAGGCATGCATATCATAATTTTCGCTGCATATGACATGGATTTTAAGGTTCTGTTGTATTAGGACACCATTAAATATGTCTAAATTTTATTTCAAAAAATATATACCTAATATCAAGAAAAAAATTGAGGGCCCATGGGTGGCTCCGCCCTGATACCAAATATTAAACTCCTGCTTAGAAAAGAGAAGAAAAACAGACGAGGTTTGCAAGACAAATGACCATAAAACTAAGCATACTTTCTGTGCTCCAGAAGCATGATAAACAATAACCTAGGGTCATTTCTTAATAAACAAAATCAATAACCATGCAAATGAGCAAATATCATGTGGGACTCACGTAAAATGCATCCTGCACTGGCCAGCCACCACGTAGTCTTGATATATCCTTAGTTGCTATATCCCTTCCGGCAGCAGCTAATACTTCATTGAACACAATTTTTGAATTGGTGTTCTCAGCTAGAGAACAAATCTTTTAATAGTTAAAGAAAATACTTAAAGAAATGGAGCTTGAGAATTGTTTCTGATAAACTATGGTCAATTAAATAACAACAGCAAAAGTAACATGTTGTAAATCAAAAGTTAATTATATATAGGGTAGAAGGATACAGCACCAAGAGTTTCCTGACGCAAATACTTCTCAGTTAAATGAACTGTAGCAGACAGCAAAGATTGTGTTGTCCTGTTGACACATATAATGTATGAATTTGCTTTAAAAAATTCCAAGATCTAGTGACTCACAAGAAATTTGGATTTCAAAAACTCAAATTATTCATAGAAGTCTAAAATTTATCCAAAGTTTTATCTTCTTGTAAAAGAGACCTTGAAATATCAGTCCCATTCAATTCATTTCCCCTTTTTGTAACCAACTCAATGACTGCTTGGATGGCACCTTCTGCAGACTGCTTGATCTTGTCACATATAGCCGCTGAGCAATTATACAAGGTGGCTACGAGCTGTAAGAATGGATGAGAATAGCTTAAGTCTGGAGACTGTACATAAATAGCACATATTTCAAATCTTAAACTGTGCCCGTCAAGATAATTTATACATTAAGATACAGAACCTTACCTCATCCTTTGCCAATAAGATACAAACAGAGGAGACAACCCTGTTAAATACCTCAGATGGATCAATAGAAGCATCCTGATGATGAAAAAGAAATTCAGTAGACAAACAGCAGATAATACCCCAAAAAATGAGGGAAAAAGCAATCCATCCTCCTCCATCCCTCTTCCTTAAACAAGAACTTAAAGAAAAAAAGTGAATGAAGATAATTCCAAAAAGAACTTACACGTCTCAAGATAGCTATAACATCCTCAAGGGAAGACAAAGCACTATAGGACAATTCAATATCTATGCCACAACTAGAAGTTACGGGCCTAGGTAGTGATAGAGATATATTGAACAAAAGGTCAATAATCTGCAGAGATAGCCACACAACAAAATGAGAAGAGAGATTAATGTTCATGTTAAAATGCACATAAAGAAAACAATCAATAATACCTTTAGCAAGTTCCACTAACAAAAATAATGGTAAAGGTATTTCACAAGGCGAGAACCTTGCTAAAAGCTTTCTAGCAAATACTGACCTGGGCAGAGACTTTCCTTACATCAGAATTTGTATCTGCACAACGTGGAAGATACACCATGATCCTATCCCCTAAACACAAGGCATCACGGCTTGGCAATACAAATGCAGCTGGAAATAAAAGGGAAGGCACAAATTCAGCAAGATAAATAAAATAAACAAAAAACAAAAGGTGTCACAAGAAACAAATTTACATGGCAAATTGGAAAAGATCCGCAGCAAAGTACGGTCAATTTGCTTGCTATGTGTGCAACTTCCACGGCAACCAAGTGTACAGTATCCACTGACACACTGTGTCCGAAACTTGAGAAGCATCTCATACACCGCAAGACAGCCTCTTCTCCTCTGATGCTCCGCGGGAGAAGAAACATAATGATCGATCTGTCTCAAGATATGCAAAAGCTGCTCTGCTCGACTTCTTCCATCCTCTCCACTTATTATATCAGATATTACCAGTCAAATTAGGCATAAAGAAAGTCCTATACACTGATGTACATGCATCCTCAATAAATTCCATAAAAGAATATATGCATATGAAGGAGTAGAATGTGCAAGTCCCTAAGAAATAGTCCATGTGATAACATCTTCATAATATCTCCTCTTTCACCCATCAGTACACAATAATCCCAGCAATCCAGGAAGGAAGCAGGCTCCAGAAGAGAGAGAAGGGAGAGAGAGTGACAGACAGGTTATTTTATGCATGTGTAAACTGCAGATGTTAACNACAAGAAACAAATTTACATGGCAAATTGGAAAAGATCCGCAGCAAAGTACGGTCAATTTGCTTGCTATGTGTGCAACTTCCACGGCAACCAAGTGTACAGTATCCACTGACACACTGTGTCCGAAACTTGAGAAGCATCTCATACACCGCAAGACAGCCTCTTCTCCTCTGATGCTCCGCGGGAGAAGAAACATAATGATCGATCTGTCTCAAGATATGCAAAAGCTGCTCTGCTCGACTTCTTCCATCCTCTCCACTTATTATATCAGATATTACCAGTCAAATTAGGCATAAAGAAAGTCCTATACACTGATGTACATGCATCCTCAATAAATTCCATAAAAGAATATATGCATATGAAGGAGTAGAATGTGCAAGTCCCTAAGAAATAGTCCATGTGATAACATCTTCATAATATCTCCTCTTTCACCCATCAGTACACAATAATCCCAGCAATCCAGGAAGGAAGCAGGCTCCAGAAGAGAGAGAAGGGAGAGAGAGTGACAGACAGGTTATTTTATGCATGTGTAAACTGCATATGTTAACAGGCAAAGATGTCACATCTAAACTGAGAAGCCTCTTTTGAACAAAAAAAAAAAAAAACTGAAAAGCCTCCCACACTATGTGATATCCTAACCAGTCAAACTTATGGTACATTTGAGTACTTTACAGAAGAAAATACAGCAAACCATTCCACAAAAGATATTCTAAACTTGTAATAAAGAAAATAGAATAAAAGACTGAATACTGACTCATAATCTCACAAAAACTACATTGACTTTACACTGAAAAGGAAACGAGATGTTCATTTGAAAATTGTCAATCTTATTCTCATTCATCGAATTCTTTGTACTTTTCCAAGAGATTTACTTTGTAAGAAACGAAAAACAGAAGGATCAGAGAAAATATACAACAACAATTATATGCAGAAAGAGGAGGGGGTTGATGGAGGGGCAACTGTTGAACATACAATAAATGAAAGCCAATGGCAATTTCAGTGACAAACAAATAAAACAAAAACCAACAAAATTATCCTCAAAGGAAACCATAGTGGAAGCTTTATTTTTAGTTAGCATAAGCTTCTCTGGAGAATTTCATACTGAAGGAATTACCATAATGGTTCCTAGCCACAAGAAAGAAAGAAAACAAGAAAGAAATTATACGCTTATAACACCAAAACTTTCAAGATATTGAAATCCAAAGCTAGTCAATAATTTCCTCCCACAAGGCAATGGCAATTGCACAGTGATTTGGTACCCATAGACTACTTTGAATGAGATAACAACTGCACCTTGACGACATATCCAAACCTCAAAGCTATGAAAAGTAAATGTAGAATATTGGAAATTTTACTTGAAGCATGTTTGAACCTTATGTAAGCAACTTTATGTTAATCCACTGCTGCAATGGATACATTATGTCTTCCCATTTATAGGAGTCAGTGGCACTTCAGTAATTTGCTACTCCATCCATGGTTTTTATAGTTGTAGTCCATGAGCTTATTTTGGGTTATGTTATTGGATCATTATATGGTCTTGACATAGTTTTTAGTAGTCAAAGTTTCTTATTTTAGAGACATTGTAAGCAGAAATAGTTGAACCTATAGATATCTATGCATGCAATTTAACATAAGAATCAGGGGAGGGTAATGTTTTCTATAAGTAAGAGTTCTGGGCTGCTGCTGAAATTCAAATTGGTGAAAAAAGAAAAGGATTGTTGTGCTACATCATCTTTCACTATTTTTCATACAGTTAAACGACCAAACATTGTTAGTAGACTTGTATTCATATTTCATACATGCAAAAGCACCTTGACAACCAGTGTTATCAACTCTCTTTTCAAAAACATAATGATCAAAACTTGTCTTTATTTGAACAAAAATGCACTTGAACAAACTGGGGGGGGGGAACCTGCCACCAGTGTTATCAACTCTCTTTTCAAAATCCTAACGATCAAATCTTGTCTTTATTTGAAGAAACAATGCACTTGAACAAATGGGAAAAAAAAAAAAAAACATTCCACCATTTCAAAAGAATGATTAATCTTAATAAATTAAATCAAAAATCTAACAAGAAATGATACCTTGTGAGAAGAATAGCACATAAGAGAGTAATAAGATTGTCTATAAGGGGGTCAACAACATCAGATGGATCATTTGGCAAAGCAAAAAATCCCAAGGTGGCCTGTCGAATTCAATTGGGAAGTACTCAGAAGAGACAAAAACATGCACAACGAATAAACTAGTAATGCATAATTGAAATGGTTACTAATATCTACACCTTCAAAACAAGGTCTCTTGTTTCAATTGTCAGTTTTGGCTCCACAGAAACCAACGTAGTGCAGGCACTTATAGCAAGGGCCTGCAAAAATATCCATAATCACAATAATTTGAGCAAGAGAAGGAAAAAATCTAAGGTCAAGAAAAAGGTCCAAAAGTTGGGATAGTGGAAAAGTATATGCCAGCACAAAGCTACAAGCATAATAACTCCAGCAATATACAAACCTGAGTGCGTAGGAGCTCAAGATTGGAATCCAACAAACCATCTTCATCGTCTCGGCCCATCAAAGTTAATATATAATCAAGTAACTGGTCCCTTCTTTTCAGTGGGAATGATGTGCCATTTCCAGCGGCAATAATGACAGCACGACCTGCATTAGCATTACACAACTATCGCACCCTAAGATTGAGAAAATCTCCATGAATGTTGCAAAAATATAAAATAACTCCAAGGAGCAACACAGCACAAGGCAACCAATTATGGACCAAGTTCAATAATACACAAAATATACAACAAATGCATTACTCAGCTTCCCACTAGATTAGCTCCACAGGGGGATACATCAGGACTCCAACAAAGGCCTAAAACCAATGAGTCACTAGATGTGCATCCAATTTAATGTAACAATGACCATAGAAAGTTTTCTTGGAAGCAAAAAGGGGAAGGTACCACTTTGTTAGAGTTATAGTCTAGTTTATTAGGGTTTTTCCTTTTTACCCTTATTATGACTTTTATATCTTGTCTAGACCAAAGGGATATTTAGATCTTTTTATACTATTGTTTGGCTATATATACGGGGGCTCCACACTTAGTTTGCATCTCTTTTTGACTGACAAATATTCCAAATTAGTTTCAGAGTCAAATCCGACCTCTAACCTTAACCCTAATCCTAGCCTCCATCCTACCCAATTATCAGCCCACCCCAGCAAGCACCAGCCACTGCCAGCCACCACCCCACTGCCCAGCAGTGCCAATCAGCAACTCCACCTTCAACAACTCCAGCCCACCGATAAACTACCACAACCCACCGACAAACATCCACCGACAGCCAAGTCCAACCACACAGCCTCCACATCCATCCACCGACAGCCAAGTCCTCCGACAGCACAAACCAACCCAAATCCAGGACCCAGAAACCAGAAACCAGTGTAGCATAAACATTCACCAACAGCATAAACCAGCAGCGAACCCATTTGATTGGGAGTGTTAGAGTTATAGTCTAGTTTATTAGAGTTTTGCATTTTTACCTTTTTTTACACTTATTATGACTTTTATGCCTTGCCTAGACCAGAGAGATGTTCAGGTCGTTTTATACTNAAACCAGCAGCGAACCCATTTGATTGGGAGTGTTAGAGTTATAGTCTAGTTTATTAGGGTTTTGCATTTTTACCTTTTTTTACACTTATTATGACTTTTATGCCTTGCCTAGACCAGAGAGATGTTCAGGTCTTTTTATACAATTGTTGGGGGCTCTACACTTAGTTTGTATCCCTTTTTGACTGACAAATATTCCAAGCCACTTAAACAAGCATGCCATAATCTGATTCTGCCCAGGCCAAAGTTACAGCACTTTGAATTCCAGCCTAGTAAAGATTCATAAGGCAAATTTTTAAATCATTCCACATCAAGTGGAAAATCCAAAAATTTCACAAGCCAAATTCAAGTAACTGAATCCAGATTATCAACAAGAAAGAAGAAAAATGTTCACCCCAACCAGGAAAGAACAGCCCTAAAAGACACCGAAAGCTAAGATATCTTCAGCAGCAAATAAGGACATAACAACAGAGATTATACACACACACACACACACACATAAATTTTACTCTAAAGGTACTTCACAAACCTAGTAGATCAATAGCAGTTATAANTATGAGATGAGGGAGAGAGATGAAATTAAAAATATTGTGAGTCTGGCACACCTTTGGAAGATACTTTGCCCAACATTATCAAGAATGTCTTTCAGTTTTCCCAAAACAGTGTCCAAGTGGGATGCTGCAACCTAAGAAATTCCGCAAATTAATAACATCCCAAAGTTAGAAGAATGACCACCAAACTCAGTAGCTAGTTACCAATCCCATGGCTTTTGCCAAACCAAGCCTATTTGTCGGGAATGCAATATTAGCTTTTCCATACATCCAATCAATCTTATTACGAACATAAGTCCTGTCATCAACTTTCTGAAGAAGCATGCCAAGACACCTGCAGCAGAATATAGGAACTTTAAATATTATTCAAGCCTCTCATCTTCCAAGATTAGTCAGAAAACTTTTTCGTTTCCTATTTTCTCTCCAACCAATATTATAAACTATAAAGTCAATTATATCCTTAACGTGTCTTGTGATCTTAGTTTTGTTTTCTCAATCTTTAATTATTTTGTTTGCTCCCATATTCTTATATCTATTAGAGCCAAAGTTATCAAGATCGTAGGTCGGTTGGGTACGTGGAACAAGTACAGATGTGGGGTACGTTACTTTCTTCGGTGCGCGGTGCGGTGGGAGTAAACTTAGGTGGTATAGTATTTTGGATCATGGTTTGCTTTGGAGTCTTATCTAGATCATTTTCAGTATTACAAAGAATTATATTTATATATACATTATACACATCATCAGTTGCTCTTTGTTTTAAACCTACAATAATTTGCACACTTTTATTCTATATTAAACATAACATAAATCTTATTTTGACTTTTTTATCCAAGTTGCGTTCTTCAGACATATAAAATAAATGGGTTTTTTTCGTCTTTTCACACAAACTAATACCCATTAGGAATTAAGTCAAAAAATTTGGGTACTAGTTCTCAGACACTCAGTGAGTGGGTGCCAATTGAGGGAGAGAGAGAGAGAGAAATGCATTCATTGATTGAAGAAATCAAATGAGGGAGAGAGAAAAAAGGAGGGGGCAATGTTCTGGAGAGAAAAATACATTCCTTGAATAGAAGAAATCATAGCGCAGAGAGAAAGACAGACGATGTTTCTGAAGAAGTTGAAGCATAGAGAGAGAGAAAGGGAGAGGGGTGATGCTCTGAAGAAGTCAAAGCAANTATGAGATGAGGGAGAGAGATGAAATTAAAAATATTGTGAGTCTGGCACACCTTTGGAAGATACTTTGCCCAACATTATCAAGAATGTCTTTCAGTTTTCCCAAAACAGTGTCCAAGTGGGATGCTGCAACCTAAGAAATTCCGCAAATTAATAACATCCCAAAGTTAGAAGAATGACCACCAAACTCAGTAGCTAGTTACCAATCCCATGGCTTTTGCCAAACCAAGCCTATTTGTCGGGAATGCAATATTAGCTTTTCCATACATCCAATCAATCTTATTACGAACATAAGTCCTGTCATCAACTTTCTGAAGAAGCATGCCAAGACACCTGCAGCAGAATATAGGAACTTTAAATATTATTCAAGCCTCTCATCTTCCAAGATTAGTCAGAAAACTTTTTCGTTTCCTATTTTCTCTCCAACCAATATTATAAACTATAAAGTCAATTATATCCTTAACGTGTCATGTGATCTTAGTTTTGTTTTCTCAATCTTTAATTATTTTGTTTGCTCCCATATTCTTATATCTATTAGAGCCAAAGTTATCTAGATCGTAGGTCGGTTGGGTACGTGGAACAAGTACAGATGTGGGGTACGTTACTTTCTTCGATGCGCGGTGCGGTGGGAGTAAACTTAGGTGGTATAGTATTTTGGATCATGACTTGCTTTGGAGTCTTATCTAGATCATTTTCAGTATTACAAAGAATTATATTTATATATACATTATACACATCATCAGTTGCTCTTTGTTTTAAACCTACAATAATTTGCACACTTTTATTCTATATTAAACATAACATAAATCTTATTTTGACTTTTTTATCCAAGTTGCGNTTGTGAGTCTGGCACACCTTTGGAAGATACTTTGCCCAACATTATCAAGAATGTCTTTCAGTTTTCCCAAAACAGTGTCCAAGTGGGATGCTGCAACCTAAGAAATTCCGCAAATTAATAACATCCCAAAGTTAGAAGAATGACCACCAAACTCAGTAGCTAGTTACCAATCCCATGGCTTTTGCCAAACCAAGCCTATTTGTCGGGAATGCAATATTAGCTTTTCCATACATCCAATCAATCTTATTACGAACATAAGTCCTGTCATCAACTTTCTGAAGAAGCATGCCAAGACACCTGCAGCAGAATATAGGAACTTTAAATATTATTCAAGCCTCTCATCTTCCAAGATTAGTCAGAAAACTTTTTCGTTTCCTATTTTCTCTCCAACCAATATTATAAACTATAAAGTCAATTATATCCTTAACGTGTCATGTGATCTTAGTTTTGTTTTCTCAATCTTTAATTATTTTGTTTGCTCCCATATTCTTATATCTATTAGAGCCAAAGTTATCTAGATCGTAGGTCGGTTGGGTACGTGGAACAAGTACAGATGTGGGGTACGTTACTTTCTTCGATGCGCGGTGCGGTGGGAGTAAACTTAGGTGGTATAGTATTTTGGATCATGACTTGCTTTGGAGTCTTATCTAGATCATTTTCAGTATTACAAAGAATTATATTTATATATACATTATACACATCATCAGTTGCTCTTTGTTTTAAACCTACAATAATTTGCACACTTTTATTCTATATTAAACATAACATAAATCTTATTTTGACTTTTTTATCCAAGTTGCGTTCTTCAGACATATAAAATAAATGGGTTTTTTTCGTCTTTTCACACAAACTAATACCCATTAGGAATTAAGTCAAAAAATTTGGGTACTAGTTCTCAGACACTCAGTGAGTGGGTGCCAATTGAGGGAGAGAGAGAGAGAGAAATGCATTCATTGATTGAAGAAATCAAATGAGGGAGAGAGAAAAAAGGAGGGGGCAATGTTCTGGAGAGAAAAATACATTCCTCGAATAGAAGAAATCATAGCGCAGAGAGAAAGACAGACGATGTTTCTGAAGAAGTTGAAGCATAGAGAGAGAGAAAGGGAGAGGGGTGATGCTCTGAAGAAGTCAAAGCAAACTAAAGCAAAGAGAGAGAAAAATTGTTGCTTCGAAGCAGAGAGAGATCGTGAATTGAATTCAAGAAGGCGAAGCAGAGACAGAGATTTATTACTACGAAGCAGAGAGAGAGATCATGAACCGAAGAGGTCGAAACAAAGAAAGATAAAGAGATTCGTGAACTGAAGAAGTTGAAGAAGAGAGAGTGAGAGAAAGAGTCGAAGCAAAGAAGCCCCCGCTCGCTGGCAACTGATACAAAAAAGCNACAGTATTTTAGCCTAAAACAGGGTAAGTTTGACTCTTGTGGAGTACTTTTCTAAGGTTATAGGAATATGTGACAAGCGTAAATTGTATCATCCTATCTCATTTGATGTTTCTAAGATGGAACAACAATGTTATAACATTGATGTTGTTCGTTTCTTAACCGGGTTGCAATCAGAGTATGAGCCCATCCATGCTCAGATTTTGGGAAGCCCTCACCTTCCTTCTTTTTCAGATGTATTCTCTCCTCTTTAGTGTGTTACCTTGTCCAATTCTAGATCTCTGACAGTATTGATCACATAAATGATCGATCAGCTTTAGTTGCTTCTCAGTATGGGTCTGGTAGCTCTTGTGGACGCAGTTGTGGTAGAGGAGGTTGTGGCATGCGTAGTGCAGCTAACAATTCTCGTGGAGGCCGTGGTGGTACATTCACAAGTGTACTCATTATGGGCGTAACAACCTCACAGAGTATTGTTGGGATTTTTACGTCATAAACCACCTATTTCAACTNTAATTATTCATAATGAACCGAATATATCACTGTTTTGTCGAAACGGTTCGAAACAATGCCGTTTCGACCGAAACGGTCCGAAACAGTACCGTTTCGACCGAAACACTGGAATTTTGTGATTCAACTACTGTTTCGTTTCGGAGTGTTGAAATTCCGAAACGTTTCGGACGTGTCGACACGACATTTTGATCCTTGCATCCGCCACTACTGTTTTTGCTCAATCAGGTACAACGTCCGCTTGTTTATTGTCTTACACTTCCTCCCAGGGTATTATTGATTATGGAGCCTCAAATTATGTGACTAGTTTTTCTAGTCAACTATCTCACTTTTACTTTGGAACCCCACCTCATAGTGTTACTCTTGCCAATAGATCCTCATCACATGTTTCTAGTTTGGGTAATATGTTGCTTAGTCCTTCTCTATCGTTGTCTTGAGTCTTACTTGTTCCTCATTTCCCTTTTAGTTTGTTATCTATAAGTAAAATTACTCGTTCTCTTTTATGTTCAGTAACATTTTGTGTCTTTCAAAATTTTAAGACGAAGCAGAAGATTGGTACGAGGCATGAATCGGGTGACCTCTATTACTTCGACTTTGAGCCTTATCCCCGAACTTTACAAACCTCATTATCTCTTCTTCAATGGCATTGTCGTTTGGGATATCCATCCCTTCCAGTTTTGAAGTCTCAGGTTTCTAATCTTAGTTTGTCAATCTTTGTCAAGTGAAGCATGTCAGCTTAGTAAGCACTATCGTGTGCCCTTTAAATCTAGGCTTGATAAGGTGTTTCAAGTCTTTTTTAATTAGTTCATTCCGATGTATAGGGTCCTCCTAGAGATTTATCTATTAATGGATTTCGTTATTTTGTTAGGCATAGCCATCCATATCAGCAGATCACCACCGACTCCAAGAGTCCAACTTAACTAACCAACGAACAACCACAAACAATGAGGATCAGAAGCCAGCATGCAGGGTCTCTGCACATTGCTACCATTTTTTCTCTTTGGGTCTCTACTGACATTTTTCAAGAACCACTGAAATCTTGTCTAATTCCTATTGCAGAAATCAGACAGGTTATCTTCAGTTGTATTGCATCTGTAAAGCTGAACCCATAGTTGGATGTACTACAACAGAATAGATTATTGCAGAAATGAAATATAACCCAATTCACACATGAGATGAACCCAGCTATACAATTGTCTGTGGGTAAGAAATCAGTTTGCAGCAAGATAAGTGAGACATATGTGAAATGTAGGAAGCCCTGTGAGAAGAATCTAGTTCGCATCTCCCTACAAACAGTCGGTGTTTTTAACAAATGATAAAAAGATCAAAGGAAAGAGAGGAGTGAATGGAGGAAAGCACATTTTTTTGACAACAAACTCAAAGTTCTACAAAACCAAACCCCACCCCCAAAAAAAAACCCCTTTCTGCAAAAAAAAAAAAGAGAGAAGAAAAAGAAAGAACATTTGAAGGCATTGGGTATAACCATATACAATGATGACGGGTAATATCACCATATACAATGGAATCACAAATTGTAACGTAGGAATACTACTATACTAGAAGACACAGAAATATAAAAATTAGCTAATCCAAAGCTTCAGCCGAGTGCTATAAAGCCTGGGCTATGACCTAATTTATACTCGCATTATGAAATACTACAAGTATTCAAAAATAGCAAGAAATGGACAATCAAGAAAAGGAAACTAAATGAACTATTACCGGTGAAGTAGCGCAGAATGTTCATCGTCAGATGTATAAAGTTCATATTGTTTAGCAAAAGCATTCCCTAAAGAAATCACCCAATCAGTCTCTTGAATCACATCCAAAGATTCTGCAAGAAACTGTCACCAAAAAACAGAGACATTATAGTGGTAGTATAAGCAGTAAAAAAATAATTCTCTCATTTCTCAGAACTCAAGACAAGCCTATTTGATCTTTTGTAGTAGTAAAATGATATATTACATGTGCTCTATTAGAGTAGAAAAGATATTCATGATGAAAATTATATCAATCACACTGTATAATCTCATTTTGCATTTCAGCGTGCATGCTGAAATGCAGGAAAGACGTGAAAAAGTTTGGTTCATGTTGTTTATTGCATTACCTCAGTGAACAATGGTGTCTAGTGAAAGCAAAGCATTTTGCACAATGCATTCAAACAATAATAACCAGGAAAGAATCACACATTCAATTAATGCCTACGTCAGTCAAGTCCATACAAACTTACATTAATAATCATGTCATCCCAAGTTTCTTGATATAAGGGATCTTGCTTTAGGTCTTCTGTGTCACTGACATATGCTTTCATCTTTGGAATCTAGAGCTTACGAAACAAAAAAACAATTAGAAACTAAAGCACTGTAATTCTCTATCAGTCGAAGTCCAAATAATGACGAACACAGACAAAAAACACCATTTTCACATTGATAGGTCACAGGAGACCCTATGAAAGAAATTGAAATTGGAGATGCTTAAACAAGGAGCATTTTGGGATAATGTCCCTATAGGGCACCTCCAAACATTGGGAGAATGTCATAAAAATGCCACAAGCTTCCTAAACTACACATTAATTGTCATAACTTCACTGAACTTGAGAAATACCCATCTATATTCATACATATACACAATTATTGCTGAATATGATAAACAGCTGCACTACAGTTGTTCAGACTTGCAAATTACAGCACATAGAGCAAGGGACCACCAAACACTTTTCAAAGTGCAAAACCTTCCTGCATTCAACCAAAAGCAAGCAGGANCTGAATATGATAAACAGCTGCACTACAGTTGTTCAGACTTGCAAATTACAGCACATATAGCAAGGGACCACCAAACACTTTTCAAAGTGCAAAACCTTCCTGCATTCAACCAAAAGCAAGCAGGAAAAAAAATGCTACTGTAGAAAAAAAAAATAGTAGTGCAGCTAAGCAGGAAAAATAAATTGTAAAAAAAATACTCTAGTTAGACTTGTTTACACAATATTAGCTGAGCAAATTAAACGGCAGCACCTGGATTGCTCACACAGTCGAGGAATGCATGAGAGTGTGTTTGGAAAAAGACAGGAAGTGGGCGGAGGGAAGGAGTGATACAGATTTGCACAAATTACTGAGGTCGAAAGTAGGGAGGTAAGATTTNAGCTAAGCAGGAAAAATAAATTGTAAAAAAAATACTCTAGTTAGACTTGTTTACACAATATTAGCTGAGCAAATTAAACGGCAGCACCTGGATTGCTCACACAGTCGAGGAATGCATGAGAGTGTGTTTGGAGAAAGACAGGAAGTGGGCGGAGGGAAGGAGTGATACAGATTTGCACAAATTACTGAGGTCGAAAGTAGGGAGGTAAGATTTTGATACCAGTCCTATTATATTTATGTTACGAAAGAGCTTTCACAAAATTCCTAAAACTATGATAATTCCTCTTTTTCCCTTCAAATTTTTAATAACAGAAGTGCCTCCTAATTTCTTCATACTCGCAGATTTCTTTTAATATCACCAGTATAAAATTTGAGACTCATATTGGTGGTTCTTTCATTACCATTAGGAGCATGTAAAGCACTAATCATGATTTCATATCCAAAAAACTTCTTTAGAAAATCAGCCGATCAAGTCAAGTTAAATTATAGTCAACGTCATTAGCATGTTACCAAAAAAAATAATAAAAATTTGACATAATTTGCTAACCTAATTCACTGTAACCTTTGAATTCACTGTAGACCCCATCAAACATTAGAACTTAATGTTGATCCAATGATTCATATGAAGCCACATCATTATGTCAACAAATTATGGCAGATTTTTATGTCCAAATAGCATTACTCTTTTTTTTTTTTTTAATAAAAAAAAA
>CAUOFW020003047.1:222949-240673 GCA_963454935.2 Ilex paraguariensis | reverse complement strand
TTTATGGTTTTACTTGCATTTAAATATTTAGTATATATAAAATTAGAACTTAGATTGTTTAGAAGTAATTAAACTAAAATATATATTTTTTTTAACTGTTCGCTTTGCTTCGGTAAAGCGTGTCGCTTCGCTTCTCGCTTCTCGCCTAGGCGTTAGGAGCCTTGGTCGCTTCGGTTCGCTTTACGCCTTAAATAACACTGGTAGAGACATTGCACTCTCCTACATAATCAACTTCCCAAGATTTCCACTCACCTCCAAATAAAATTTTTAAGCATTAGCAAAATTAACAATTCACAGAACCCAAAAAAACTAAAATTTTACAATCAAAAAACCAACCATTATATTAATAAACGTGCCACAAAATTACCTCATCTTGCCAAAACAAGTTGATATTCTTTGGAAAGAGTGGTGCCAAATAGCAAAGAACCTGCAAGTGCAAAAAGACACAGGTGAAGTAGATTTATTTCACAATCAGGTACATCACTCTGTTACAGATAAAGAGTAGATGAAATCAAGAACGTCCATAACTTTGTTTACAGTGGAGCACCATTGGTCAGTTTTTTATTAAGACTTGAGTAGGATCTACTATGCTAGAATATGACTGGTGAAGATTACATTCATATTACTTAATTTATTAAATGTTTAATTTTCTAACAGTGCTAGAACTCCAATAGTTCTGAAATGTAGCATAGAAACAGACAAGGGAGAAGGTCACAACACAACAAAGATTAGCCAACACACTAAAATACGTTACAGCAGGCAAAAATGCTATGAAGATATGGCTAGTCATATTACATACAGTTTCGCATTTATACATATTATATACAATAAATTTCAGTTGTCGCTTGATAAAACTATTTTGGAACCAATACCAAAATAATATGGAAGATGAAGCTCTATAAACACCATAAATATAAATCTGTTCGTGCCTCATCTGGTTTGATGATTGAAAATTGACCAGAATGGGGTGAGTCCTAAAATGGAATAGACTAGAATTGAATGGGAATGGTCATCAACATTCTTTTACTTGGGATGTATGCTTCCAGGTCATTTCAACATTTGGTTGATTGCATTGCACAAACGAATAGAATAGAGCTTTTGAGAATTGATCAAATTACCCCTAGCTAGAAAAAAAACCTATTATTTACAAGGAGAGAAGGAAAAAGGGAGAAATAAAGTAGTGGAGGTGAAGCGGGAAGGGACAGTGGTGGAGGGTCGGTAGACAAGTGACATTCTTATTTTAGAGAAAAAGGAAGGATAAAAGGAAGTTTGGGTGGTCACTGGCGAGTGATGATTGGGAAAGGAGGTGACAGGAAGTGTTGAGAGGTGTTGAGAGATGGCTAATGGGCAGGGGCGGANACTTAATTTATTAAATGTTTAATTTTCTAACAGTGCTAGAACTCCAATAGTTCTGAAATGTAGCATAGAAACAGACAAGGGAGAAGGTCACAACACAACAAAGATTAGCCAACACACTAAAATACGTTACAGCAGGCAAAAATGCTATGAAGATATGGCTAGTCATATTACATACAGTTTCGCATTTATACATATTATATACAATAAATTTCAGTTGTCGCTTGATAAAACTATTTTGGAACCAATACCAAAATAATATGGAAGATGAAGCTCTATAAACACCATAAATATAAATCTGTTCGTGCCTCATCTGGTTTGATGATTGAAAATTGACCAGAATGGGGTGAGTCCTAAAATGGAATAGACTAGAATTGAATGGGAATGGTCATCAACATTCTTTTACTTGGGATGTATGCTTCCAGGTCATTTCAACATTTGGTTGATTGCATTGCACAAACGAATAGAATAGAGCTTTTGAGAATTGATCAAATTACCCCTAGCTAGAAAAAAAACCTATTATTTACAAGGAGAGAAGGAAAAAGGGAGAAATAAAGTAGTGGAGGTGAAGCGGGAAGGGACAGTGGTGGAGGGTCGGTAGACAAGTGACATTCTTATTTTAGAGAAAAATGAAGGATAAAAGGAAGTTTGGGTGGTCACTGGCGAGTGATGATTGGGGAAGGAGGTGACAGGAAGTGTTGAGAGGTGTTGAGAGATGGCTAATGGGCAGGGGCGGAGGTAGCTTAGGTCCTGGGGGGGCACATGCCCACCCTCAATTTTTTTTTTTTTTTTTGTTAAAATTTCCAATATTTAGTTATATATTGATACTAGTACATATTAAATATTTTAATTATGCCCACGCTATAATTTTCTTATTGCATCAATTACTATATCCAAATGATTATGAACTTTTAGACAAGTTTCGGACAAGTTATAAACCTATCTTTGGTAAGTTTTAGATATATAGGGATCAATTCATAATGTTTGAAAAATTATGAGACTCTTTTATTATTGCACAGAACTTAAGGTCACTGTAATAAAATATAGTGTCTTTTGTAAGTAATCCATAAAACTCAAGTTACTCAACGTCACAATTAAATATTACAAAATTACTTAGAGATAGAAATTTAAAAAAATTGATGTAAATATATTTATTCAATAAGATTATGTTAGTCTAAAATCCAATGACCGACACATATTTAGAACGAGAATGAAAGAGACTGAGAAAGAAAAAGTGATCAACAATTGTGCGACCTATAACCGTTGTGTGATCCTCCGATGAGATTTGTGATTTATCTCTATTTGAGGTCCAAACAGTCGACCATAATTTTACGACACTAGGACTCATGAAACTTTTTAATCTAGCATTGAATTTTCAATTTTAATAGGAATTAGTGATTTTGGTACAAAAAAAATAACAAAGACTACTATTAAAACTTGGTTTGTCTATCGAATTGATAACAAATAGATATGTGATAGCATAATTACACACACACACACATATATATAAATAAAATAATCTAGTTTTGTGCAAGGCTTTCAAAGAATAAAAACCTATCACACTGTCCAATTTAAATAATTTTACATAGCCTTCTTTAGAAGAAATGGTTTTATCATTTTTTTTTTGTTAGTACATACTATGCTTATCGATTTTTACCAATGAGTCTTTGGTCCAATGGTACTCCTTACCTTGAAAAGAGTTTGTCTTCCCTCTCCCCCTCTCCTTCCCACAAAAAAAAAAATGCTTATCGATTTTTAGTTTTTTGGTTTAATAAATTTTAAAATATTAAATATGATGTAAGTAAATATAAATATATTATCTTATATCGACAACAAGGAAAAATTAAAACTTGATAAAATGTCTAGTGTCCGCCCAAAAATAATTTTCTGGCTCCACCCCTGCTAATGGTCATGATGTGAGGAGAAAGTGGTGATGGGTTTTCAGTGGATCGGTGGTGTTAGTTGACTAGTTGTGCTGATGGGTGGTCATGGGTGGGAAATAGATGATTTATATTAAGGTAAGAAATGAGTGTTTGAGGACCTGAGGTGATAGTTTGGTGGTTTTTACAGTGATGAGCGGGTGGGTGGTGGAGATGATAGACCTTGGCAGTGATGGTGATGAATGTGGTGGCTGGTAGATGTGATAAATAATTGGTGGGTGGTGGAGATAGAGATGAGAAACAGTTTTTGTTTTAAAGAGAGAAGGGGCGGGAGGAAATAGGATGGAGATGATAGATCAGGGGGTGGCTGTTGGCAAAGGCGGTTAACCTTTGTAATTACTACAATTTCCTGAATTATGCATGAAGATGGTAAGAATGATACAATTTTCGTAACCTTTGCTTTGACATTTCAAGGCAATCTATGAAACTCCAGAATTAGGTAAAGATAAGAAACCNGTTAACCTTTGTAATTACTACAATTTCCTGAATTATGCATGAAGATGGTAAGAATGATACAATTTTCTTAACCTTTGCTTTGACATTTCAAGGCAATCTATGAAACTCCAGAATTAGGTAAAGATAAGAAACANAATTTAAATAATTTTACATAGCCTTTTTTAGAAGAAATGGTTTTATCATTTTTTTTTGTTAGTACATACTATGCTTATCGATTTTTACCAATGGGTCTTTGGTCCAATGGTACTCCTTACCTTGAAAAGACTTTGTCTTCCCTCTCCCCCTCTCCTTCCCACAAAAAAAAAAATGCTTATCGATTTTTAGTTTTTTGGTTTAATAAATTTTAAAATATTAAATATGATGTAAGTAAATATAAATATATTATCTTATATCGACAACAAGGAAAAATTAAAACTTGATAAAATGTCTAGTGTCCGCCCAAAAATAATTTTCTGGCTCCACCCCTGCTAATGGTCATGATGTGAGGAGAAAGTGGTGATGGGTTTTCAGTGGATCGGTGGTGTTAGTTGACTAGTTGTGCTGATGGGTGGTCATGGGTGGGAAATAGATGATTTATATTAAGGTAAGAAATGAGTGTTTGAGGACCTGAGGTGATAGTTTGGTGGTTTTTACAGTGATGAGCGGGTGGGTGGTGGAGATGATAGACCTTGGCAGTGATGGTGATGAATGTGGTGGCTGGTAGATGTGATAAATAATTGGTGGGTGGTGGAGATAGAGATGAGAAACAGTTTTTGTTTTAAAGAGAGAAGGGGCGGGAGGAAATAGGATGGAGATGATAGATCAGGGGGTGGCTGTTGGCAAAGGCGGTTAACCTTTGTAATTACTACAATTTCCTGAATTATGCATGAAGATGGTAAGAATGATACAATTTTCGTAACCTTTGCTTTGACATTTCAAGGCAATCTATGAAACTCCAGAATTAGGTAAAGATAAGAAACCCCCTTACTGTCAAAATCTGAGTCGCCAGCAGCTCCCTAGCTAGAGGATTGTGCAAAAGGACTAGCAGGCGGGCAAAAAGTTCCTGAATATGTGTGCGCCACACAGATAGTTGTCATTGGCAAATTCAAATAGATGTGGGGAAATAAAATATCTAAGTGAACGTCAATCACTAATTTTACCTGAGGATGTGGAATATCGGTTNCCTGAATATGTGTGCGCCACACAGATAGTTGTCATTGGCAAATTCAAATAGATGTGGAGAAATAAAATATCTAAGTGAACGTCAATCACTAATTTTACCTGAGGATGTGGAATATCGGTCCGATCTTTACATTCAGAAAGCATCACATCACTATGAGAAGATCTACGTCTGCACAATTCTGAGATGCATTTGCAAACCTGTGAAAATGTCTAATCATCATACTCAAATTTCGAAACTGCCACCACTTAGGATTCACCACCTCCACTAAAACAAAATGCCTGCACTATTCCCACATGCACGAAACTCCAAGCCCACAGCAGAACATATTCATGAGATAATGTTAAAAGGAAGTGCCGATATTTGCACTCTCAAACTAAACTACAGCTTTATCAGGGAATTCAAATGATGACGAAGAAGTCTAACCGTGGCAACCGCATCAGTGTAATCCCGTGGTATGATCATCTTCAGCAAAAATGGCCAGAGAACATGCTGCAAATATCACAAACAGGATTTTAGTCATGATAATGTATGCCCAACGTAAATATGGAAAGAACTATCCAAGCAAAATAAAGCTATACTGATAAACATTATAGTATACCTCCATTTCAGGAATGGTGATAGTTATCAAAAGAAGACCTTTTTCACATATTGTGCGTAACTCTGTTGAACAAACCGCCTCAATCTTCACCTGAGCACATTGAGAACTAAGTTAACTGCACTACATTACAAATGACCACATATATATATGCAATGATTATAACACTCGGTGGAAAAGGCTAGCACATGATAACAAACCACAATAAGTGAACGCATTTAGAACCTCTCAATTTCAAATTCTGTCAATTTGGGTAAAGTTTGATCATCCAAAATTAAATTCAGTGGGTCCCATCGAAAAGCCGTAGGATTCCACCAATGGGATCCAACAAATTTAACAATGCTTGATTGAATTGAACGAAATTGAAAAATTTTGAAATTGCAAGGATCATGGTGCGTAATTGGTCATACAAATCAATCATGAATGCCCAAAATTGACAAAGGTTGAAATTGCGGGGATCCAGATGCCTAATTGGAACATACAAATCAACAATGAAGGACATTTCTTTTATTTTGCTCTGTGGGGGTATGTTTGAGTTTGAGTTGACAGGGTGGAGGAAATACATGGGCATATAAGATTTTCCACATATAAGCTCAGATGTAAACCTCCAATCTCTTGTTTTGGAAAGGATAATAAGTTCCGCTTGACTTAGAGAATTCCTTAGAGCTTTCAAAATCATCCCTCCCTTGATCTTTTAATGCACAGTTGCACACAAGATACTCAACAAACAACTCCCCCGAAGGACCAATCAGGTAGCAGTGCGAAGCCATAACCACAATTAACTACAACCAGAACAAACACAATCACATATTATATAGCAGTTAAAATGTCTTTTACCGATTCTGTGACAAAATCTACAGCAATCCACTTATTACTGAATACCTCCGAAAGTACTTTACGAACCCCCAGACTTCTCTCCTCTAGTAAAACCGTCACCGCTTCAACCAGTGAAGGCCTTTTACTGTGCCAAGCTTCCAATAACCTCACGAGGAAATGATGAGAAAGTCAGGTTATGAAGGACAACTGTAAATAAGATAAGAGATTATGTAAGGAAATAAACCTCGGCAACAGATGCTTAAAGACACACAGTGCACCGAAAGTCAAAGGTTGTTCTTTCAACCTGCATTTCTGGTATCAAAAAACAATGTGTTCATGAAGTAAAAAAGTCAATGGAAACAAAATTTATTTGTACAATTATAGCATAATAAAAAGGCTAATAAACACACGAGATTTTTCCCGAACCTATTTCTATTGTGATTGTGTTTGGGTGGGGGGTGGCTTGGGGGGAGGGTTGGAAGTGAGATAAAATTGACCACTAAATGATACTATAACTTAACAATAAATAATGCTAGCAAGGAACAACTCACATTCAGCAGGAAAACAAATAAATCCTCAGGGTACACGACACCAACTGTCAGAAAGCAATGCTGGACTTCATTATAGGTCTGCGTTGAGCAAGAGTACATATAAACAGGCTGATGCAAGAAATAAAAATCAAGCACTCGGAAAACATAAAACACAGTCTTTAATTATATGAGCATGGGGGAAGAGGGAGAGAGGACCTCTGTTGATGTTGCAAATAAGTGAATGTAACAATGGTTAGTTGTACGAAATAAATAGGAAAATTCCACCCCATCCCCCTTAAAAAAAAAAAAAAGAAAAAACATACAAGCCTGAAGCTAGACATCCATAAAATGGCACACCCAACTCCGTACTTTGACATATTAAACACCCCCCGGTGAGGGGCAGGGGGGCCATGGAGGGGTTTTCCTGATCCCACCAAAGATTTCACTTTTTGTCGGCCAACAAATTGTTATAACCATCTAAAGGAGATGACAAATCTAAAATCCCTCTCAAAAGGTGATTATGATGGATCTAGATTTCAATGAATCAACCAAAGCAGTGTACTAGTAGGCAAGGACGGGCCAGAAAATCGTACCAGGGTGGGTACGAATTTTTCAACAAACTAAATTTTTTCCCCTTCAATCGATAGAAATAGGATAATAATTTATATTTAATTACATCTTATTTAATACTTAAAAGTTCATTAAACTCAACCGACCAAAAATTAGTAAGCCTAGTATATACAAATGACGGCAATAAAAAAAAGACTAATCATATCCTTTTACAAAATATAGGCTAATTAAAATCATTTAGAATTGACTCCGGTGAATTTTCGTACTTCGAAACCATTGCATAACAACTGTATTATTTTTTGTATACACAATCATGTTATCACTTAGATATTTACCACTCATTTGATTATACAGTTCAATGCGCACTCTATAATTTCTCTTGTAATTAGTAAAATAAATGTCAAAAGTTAGGTTTTTGAACTTATAGAGGGTATATTTTTTCCCCCCAAATTTCACACTTTCCCTCCCAAATTTCAAAAACCCAACACAAACACTCCACAACACACAACTACACACACTCCAACACACATTCATTATATATACACAATCACTCATTATATACATACTCCAACTATACATGCATAGTGTCCNCACACTCCAACACACATTCATTATATATACACAATCACTCATTATATACATACTCCAGCTATACACACTTTAATACATGCATAGTGTCATGTCTTATCATACAGTGACTTCAGTCACGGGATATCGCTAGTATATATATATTATATCTTTTTTAGCCTTAGAAAGTATAAAATGATTCTGGTATATTCAAAATTTATCTAGATAGGTACATAACATGTCCAAAATTTGTCAAAAAAATTCATATTCATTTGATATAAGTGTACACTAATTAATGTGCCAAAAAAATATGGTGGGCATAGTTAAAAATATTAAAGAAATACTTAAAATACATATAGGTAATGTTAAGAAAAAAAATTTGAGGGTGGGCATGTGCTGCTGGCTCCGCCCTGCCAGTAGGATAACTTCCAGGTCACGGATTAGTTCGTTCTTCACCGCCAACGGCCTAAAATCAACTCAAGAAAATCCCAAGATTATGTAGGTAAAGTGTCCATCCTGGTGAATATGTATGAATTCAAAGAAATTATGCTTCCAGCAAAATGAAAACAGAAGATGTCAAAAGAATTGGTGGCAAAAGGAACATTTTGAATTAAGAGAAATTTCAAAGTATCCATAGAACCAGCCAAAAAATACAAATAGAATAAAAGTCACTAGATAGATAGAATCTAATGATTTACTGTTTTAGAGAGAGAGCGCAAAACAGTAAGCTACAACCACCCAAGTTTTCAGGAGACAACAACATGAGCTTAAGAGGAGCTACCAAATTAGAATTTTCCCAATTTTGTCATCACCATATAATGAATAACAAATTCATAGATAGAATAGGCTGACGGCTATCCTATGAACACCTTCAGTCCCAATGAAAAGTCTGCACAATCTTTGCTGTTGTTATTAATGCAAACCACAGGAAGAAGTATTGATAAAATAAGTGTGAGGTCCTGCAAGAATAAAACATAAAATAGCCATCACACAAACGGAAGTAAACATAGCATTCAAATAATGTACCATCTCTACGAAGATACAAGAATCACAGAAGGATATTCATAACATATACAGACATATAGGTATATTTATAAATGTCATACACGTAAGTGTATTAATTAATAATTAAATGTCACATCACACAAGTTACTTCAACATTGGAAATCTAATGAAGTGATGCATATATACACATGTTAACACAAGAGTTGATTAGATAAAGACATAAGCGGGGACTCCATTTGTGAACCAATTTGTCGCATTTCTTCATCTTATGGTTTTCACCATTCCCATTTAAAATTTAGAAGAGACGAAAAAAATTACTGACAGAAATGAAAGACTTGATATCATGCTTTTCTCAACTACACCATTACAAGTAAAATCTTTCAGAGTAGAGACTTGCTTTCATTTCCGAATTCTTGGTTACAATTGAGGGAAAAAAATTAACATTGAATGCATATAATAAGGAGAGAATGAAAGCAAGTTTCTTCTACATATCTCAAGCTGTCCTTTTAAGTCTCTAAGTTAGAAAGATCACTTAGCAAATAATCTTAAGAGATGAATCTTAAAACCAACACTATTAATTATATGTAGACCAGCAGGAATGACAGTGACATCTCCTAACCTCAAAATCAAGCAGAGGAGGACCACTTTCCGAAAGTAACGAGGCATTTAAGAGATTGTGGAGGCTACATGTGGCCAAAAAGACAACATCTTGGTCTTTCTTATACCTGATTAACAGAAGAAGAAAAAACAACGGTAAAATCCACTTGATGTTCATTCATGTATCAAAAAACATCAGATATGCAGGAGGTATGAAGAGCACGGGCGGCAAGCCTTAGAGACAGTGAGGAGATTACTCCATTGTGACCTGGGCACTATATTTTGAGTCACTGTCACGAACACAACCTCTATGCATGTGGAGGTATGGCCACATACACTTAACCCTTCCCATGCTCAACAGTGATGGATTCTCGTGCATTAGGCCATTTTTTTTCAATTCATAATTTTGGCTCTTCCAAGGATATTAATCTTTGGTTCTCCCAACAGACCATTGCACAAGCACAGCAAGCACGTGCAAATGCACATATACTATTGTAGTCACATGTAAATACTCTACATGCTATATATATATAATGTTATCGCATAACATTATATATGCATAGATAGATATATCATCTAGAATATCTAGTTTCAAGCATCATGAAGTAGGATCTATCATACAGGTCCAATATAGTAGGCACAAGCCTTGGCAAAGCTGCCTTCAGCTGTATTCGGGGTATAAGACCAACCATCTGACCCAATGCTTCAATGGTAGATGTGCGAACCTGTCGTCAAAACAAAACTAGATCATATAACGGAACCTCGTTAATCTCTGGATTAAAAAAAAAAAAGTTAACTCTCAAGTGCAGGGGAAAACAATGTTGAACAAGTAACACCATTTTGAGATGGACAGAGTTTGAGTTTTTATTTTTTTAGGGGGGTGGGGGTGGGGGTGGGGGTGAAGGGAGGAATATGAAAAAAAGGGAGGAATATGAACCAACGAATTCTATAAAATTCTTCTCATCATCTTGAGAATATGAATCCGCACTTGATGTGGACTCAGTATCTCTATCACTCTATTTTGCTTTCACTGCTCACCTCCTCTCTTTGAGCATGTCTTTCTTCTTTCCATTAGGGAATTTTCATAGCCAAGTGACTAGACCCATTGCACTCAAAGCACTGGAGCCCTTTCAGCTCCTTGTTGATTTTTAATACCCATTTTATCCTCTCTTTCTTGCTTCAAAACCCTAGGTCTACTCGACTTGCCCATCAACATAGAAGACTCAACACCTTTAGCCTTGAAATATTTTTTGAACTTCTTAGCAATAAATGCTATATCCTCTTGTCCCAAGTGAAGTGACTCAGATTCATCTCCATCTTCTCGAATTGAACTCAAAAGGCAACACCCCTCAACTTATTTGATGGTTGGAGATTCATTTCAAAAGTCAAAATNGTGGGGGTGGGGGTGGGGGTGGGGTCTTCTAAAACCTAATTATAAACCAATCTGAGTAGCATCAACTAAGATAAACCAATGTTACCTGGATCGTGCGTTGTTTTGATACATGCTACGGGTACGTGATACAATACTTTCTTCGGTACGTGATACGATGGCGGTAGGTTTAGCAGCTACAGTATTTTAGGTCGTAATTCATTTTGGAACTCTTATCTAGATTGTTTTCACTACTATATACGACATTCTATATCATAGAACATCCATGAACACCAAGTCAGTTATCATTTATCTTACATTTGTGCTCGATTTTCTACTATCTAAAATAATATACAATTATAAATTCATATACACGTAGTCAATTAATATATATTTTATATATGTGCTACATATTCTAAAGCGAAATAATTTAGGATTAGTATGTACCCAAATCATGGGTCGTCAGGGATTTATTGAATTTTGGTAACTATGAGACAAACTAATATTGGCTCAAAACTAGCTTTGACAATAGTACCCACAACGAATCAAAAAATAGAACAATTTTTCTTAAAAGTTAGATGTGTCTTGATGTCATCCATAGCTATACGTCCACACAAAAAGGAACATTTAGTCGTCAAACTGAATTAAAAATTAAAGAAGTCAACATGATACCATGATTTGTTTTGAACTGCCAAGTTTACTTCTATTTTCTGATAAATATTTTCAACAATGTCTTGAACCCATATCAAATGACAACGATGCCCTCAAGCCCCCGCTAAAGTCTAAGCCACATAATTTACTCTGCAAAATTCCAATTCATTCTACCAGTTTTTGCTTTTCAATATATTTCCTCATATTGTTAAGATTTGTAATCAGCCAGCCACCATAACAAAGTACCTTGGCCTAGCAGTACCTACTTGTAACACATGTAGTCAATGGAAGGAAGCAGGTTTAGTATAGAAGCACAAAATTGTTTGCCCTTGAAGCTTTTGGCAAGTTTGTCTTGCTTGCCATTGTCCTTTTTTTGGCATGAGTTTCTTCTAGGTCAGGAAGTCACTCTTCGGTCTTATTGAGCTTTTGGCTCTCATGTGCGATAGGGTTACCTTATTATACTAACACACCGCCTACTGCCTATGGCATAATCTACAATACAAATGGCTTATCTAGAATACAATGGGAAATAAAGAACTGTCATGACCGACCTTTGAAAAATCTAGCTCAATGAGAAAGTTAGAAAAGAGCTAAATCTTTATATAAGTTACCCAAGAAAATATCAAATCATGGTACACCTGCTTTTTAAACTATAGAGTACGTTCTTGCCTGCATAATTTTCGGTCTTTTCAAAGCTCAAATTCATGTGGCACTAGTTAAGGTTCAATCAACAAAAAACAGTTCCATCATAAATTCATAACAAAATTGCAAGTCATACCAACAAACAAAATTAGGGGATTGCTGCAATTAACTGTACTATATTACTCAAGTGAGCACATGTCAATGGGGTCCTATTGCCACATTTTTGAAAACATACTCTGCAAACATGATCCCCTTCATATGCAAAACAAAACTAGAGGTGGAATGTCAGGCACATGGCCTGAAAAAACATTACTTTTCAAAGTACAACAAATGCTAGAATTCAAAAGCTAATAAGTACATACGTAATCCAAAGAACAAAAATATAACTGGTGATGGGTAGGAGATGAAAAAAAAAAGATGCAAACCTTAAGATCCCGTGACGTGGCCCAAACTCTCAATAAAAGCTCGAAGGCAGAATTCAAGAAAGATCTGCATTAAATGCCACATTCATCTCAGACAAAAAAAATCTGCATAAAAATATAGGCATCTAATACGAACCGAAACACATAAACTGATCTCACATGACATCACCATCAAGAAGTGAAAACAGAGGGAAATCCACATCGTATTGCCAACAGGCCTGACACCAACACTTGAATGCTGTATATGAATCAAAGAATCACAATCTAAACATATGCAAGAGAGAATATAGTCAAATTAATAACAGGACTTTTCCAACAAATTAATCCTACAATAGTCATGACTTGGACAACTCAGTTGAGTTTTCCAACACTTCTTTGAGTCAACCACGAGAGTCAACTCGTGATTTACACGGAACGGGTTGTCAAAATGAAAGGCCTCATTCCAGATACAACTCATGAAGTCATATTAGTATCGTCTAACACTTTGAACCATTGGGGTATTAGCCATGTTTTGAAAAGAGGACAAGTAGTGATTTGTAGGCACAATCACATAGTGACTAATTGTCAAATTGTGAGGCCTAACGATGAAGTGATGCCTAGGCTTCTCCCCCCTTTCTTCTCTTTCTTTTCTCCTTTCCTATTCTTCAACTCCACGCTGCTTTATATTTTTTTTAAGTCCTTTGGAAGTCCTAAAGCAGATGTAATTGCAACTTTGTTTTGCTAAAACCCAAAAAAAAAAAAAATCCTAGCCCACCAACGGTACAATTATTCAACAACATGCCACAAACAGAGCCAAACATTCTCCACGAGTACCATTCATAAAACAGAAGTCACAGAAACAGCTATAAAATCCCCCCCATTCCATGTTCCTATCAACTCCTACAAAAATCCCAACTCCTTTCATACACCCTTATCATACCCAAAACCCTAATCCCTATTCCTTTCCCAATCTAGTCGATTTTATTTCGTCTTGGTGCCTTAAGTAACAACCTGCGTCAACACTCTTCAAAAACCAACATAAAGAAAGGTCCCTTGGAGAGAGTAATTCCAAAAAGAAAATTCAAGTAGCTTGGAAGAAAGGAATCTAAGCTTGCATGCCATAGTTAAGCTTGAATGCCATCAAGATTTGATTACATTCAAGATAGCCAACATACTGCCCTTATCTAAAATTACAATAATGCAGCAAAATACAAGAAAGTGCCATAAAGTTACAACCATATGTAAACAATTCAAATAGTAAAACCAAAACAACCATTCTACCATTTGCAAAAATTGGCCGGTGGACATCCCTCACATTTCCAAGGATGGGAAGAACTCGTGAAAGTACGCCTTTAAGTTGAGGTGTGAACTGCAAAGCTTCAAATTAAAATTTGATGATGCAGCAGAAACTTAGTTTAAGCACAAAAATTGGAATCAACCCAAAAACACAAAACCACGCAATCTGATCAAACTGCGACAAAAAAGAGGAAGTGTAATAACAAACCATCAAAAGAAGCGAAGTCTGCAAGTATTTGAACCATAGCTGGAAGAGCTGAATGTGGCCCCGAAAGATGAAGAAATATTTCCTCCATCATCTAGGAAAGCAAAAAAACAAAATATAGGAACGTTAAACAAGCACAGCATAAAGAGGGAGGGGGAGAGATAGAGAGTTTTGTGTGAGAGTGTCTACCAGATACAGTCCATTAATATTCAAATACAGTGATTAAAATATTTGGATCAGAATAGATATGAAATAAAATTCAACAAAGAAAAGAAAGAAATTCCAGCGAACTACCCCTTCTACTCCTTTTTCTCCACCATCCCTCCATGACAACTGCTTGTCAAGTTGATTTNTCTAGATTGTTTTCACTACTATATACGACATTCTATATCATAGAACATCCATGAACACCAAGTCAGTTATCATTTATCTTACATTTGTGCTCGATTTTCTACTATCTAAAATAATATACAATTATNTTTCTCCACCATCCCTCCATGACAACTGCTTGTCAAGTTGATTTTACACTGCCCCTTCCACTTAGTTGTTTCTAGAGGATTGGAACAAAACAGAACTGTTGTAGTCGTCTTTGCAAGTGTTGCANTTTACACTGCCCCTTCCACTTAGTTGTTTCTAGAGGATTGGAACAAAACAGAACTGTGGTAGTCGTCTTTGCAAGAGTTGCGNTATATATTTTATATATGTGCTACATATTCTAAAGCGAAATAATTTAGGATTAGTATGTACCCAAATCATGGGTCGTCAGGGATTTATTGAATTTTGGTAACTATGAGACAAACTAATATTGGCTCAAAACTAGCTTTGACAATAGTACCCACAACGAATCAAAAAATAGAACGATTTTTCTTAAAAGTTAGATGTGTCTTGATGTCATCCATAGCTATACGTCCACACAAAAAGGAACATTTAGTCGTCAAACTGAATTAAAAATTAAAGAAGTCAACATGATACCATGATTTGTTTTGAACTGCCAAGTTTACTTCTATTTTCTGATAAATATTTTCAACAATGTCTTGAACCCATATCAAATGACAACGATGCCCTCAAGCCCCCGCTAAATTCTAAGCCACATAATTTACTCTGCAAAATTCCAATTCATTCTACCAGTTTTTGCTTTTCAATATATTTCCTCATATTGTTAAGATTTGTAATCAGCCAGNGCTTATCAAGTTTCCCGTCATTTTTATTTATTTCCCATTAGTAGCAAACAAGCAACAATGTAATACAAATACATTTTCAGGGTGAAAGAGGTACAGCACCCCATATCATAATGCATTCTAGACTTCAATTCTAATGATTTTAGAGACTTTCATTTCCAAGCTCTTCACTATTTCTAGGATATATAAGCCCTCTGACCCAACCCTTCAGATTCTGGTTNATATTGGCTCAAAACTAGCTTTGACAATAGTACCCACAACGAATCAAAAAATAGAACAATTTTTCTTAAAAGTTAGATGTGTCTTGATGTCATCCATAGCTATACTTCCACACAAAAAGGAACATTTAGTCGTCAAACTGAATTAAAAATTAAAGAAGTCAACATGATACCATGATTTGTTTTGAACTGCCAAGTTTACTTCTATTTTCTGATAAATATTTTCAACAATGTCTTGAACCCATATCAAATGACAACGATGCCCTCAAGCCCCCGCTAAAGTCTAAGCCACATAATTTACTCTGCAAAATTCCAATTCATTCTACCAGTTTTTGCTTTTCAATATATTTCCTCATATTGTTAAGATTTGTAATCAGCCAGCCACCATAACAAAGTACCTTGGCCTAGCAGTACCTACTTGTAACACATGTAGTCAATGGAAGGAAGCAGGTTTAGTATAGAAGCACAAAATTGTTTGCCCTTGAAGCTTTTGGCAAGTTTGTCTTGCTTGCCATTGTCCTTTTTTTGGCATGAGTTTCTTCTAGGTCAGGAAGTCACTCTTCGGTCTTATTGAGCTTTTGGCTCTCATGTGCGATAGGGTTACCTTATTATACTAACACACCGCCTACTGCCTATGGCATAGTCTACAATACAAATGGCTTATCTAGAATACAATGGGAAATAAAGAACTGTCATGACCGACCTTTGAAAAATCTAGCTCAATGAGAAAGTTAGAAAAGAGCTAAATCTTTATATAAGTTGCCCAAGAAAATACCAAATCATGGTACACCTGCTTTTTAAACTATAGAGTACGTTCTTGCCTGCATAATTTTCGGTCTTTTCAAAGCTCAAATTCATGTGGCACTAGTTAAGGTTCAATCAACAAAAAACAGTTCCATCATAAATTCATAACAAAATTGCAAGTCATACCAACAAACAAAATTAGGGGATTGCTGCAATTAACTGTACTATATTACTCAAGTGAGCACATGTCAATGGGGTCCTATTGCCACATTTTTGAAAACATACTCTGCAAACATGATCCCCTTCATATGCAAAACAAAACTAGAGGTGGAATGTCAGGCACATGGCCTGAAAAAACATTACTTTTCAAAGTACAACAAATGCTAGAATTCAAAAGCTAATAAGTACATACGTAATCCAAAGAACAAAAATATAACTGGTGATGGGTAGGAGATGAAAAAAAAAAGATGCAAACCTTAAGATCCCGTGACGTGGCCCAAACTCTCAATAAAAGCTCGAAGGCAGAATTCAAGAAAGATCTGCATTAAATGCCACATTCATCTCAGACAAAAAAAATCTGCATAAAAATATAGGCATCTAATACGAACCGAAACACATAAACTGATCTCACATGACATCACCATCAAGAAGTGAAAACAGAGGGAAATCCACATCGTATTGCCAACAGGCCTGACACCAACACTTGAATGCTGTATATGAATCAAAGAATCACAATCTAAACATATGCAAGAGAGAATATAGTCAAATTAATAACAGGACTTTTCCAACAAATTAATCCTACAATAGTCATGACTTGGACAACTCAGTTGAGTTTTCCAACACTTCTTTGAGTCAACCACGAGAGTCAACTCGTGATTTACACGGAACGGGTTGTCAAAATGAAAGGCCTCATTCCAGATACAACTCATGAAGTCATATTAGTATCGTCTAACACTTTGAACCATTGGGGTATTAGCCATGTTTTGAAAAGAGGACAAGTAGTGATTTGTAGGCACAATCACATAGTGACTAATTGTCAAATTGTGAGGCCTAACGATGAAGTGATGCCTAGGCTTCTCCCCCCTTTCTTCTCTTTCTTTTCTCCTTTCCTATTCTTCAACTCCACGCTGCTTTATATTTTTTTTAAGTCCTTTGGAAGTCCTAAAGCAGATGTAATTGCAACTTTGTTTTGCTAAAACCCAAAAAAAAAAAAAATCCTAGCCCACCAACGGTACAATTATTCAACAACATGCCACAAACAAAGCCAAACATTCTCCACGAGTACCATTCATAAAACAGAAGTCACAGAAACAGCTATAAAATCCCCCCCATTCCATGTTCCTATCAACTCCTACAAAAATCCCAACTCCTTTCATACACCCTTATCATACCCAAAACCCTAATCCCTATTCCTTTCCCAATCTAG
>CAUOFW020003047.1:206786-222760 GCA_963454935.2 Ilex paraguariensis | reverse complement strand
GTGGGGGGGGGGGTGTTTGGATAGGGGTGGTACACCACACACAAGAGGCTCTACTGTTTCGTAGCTTAAACAAAAATAGAAGAAAAATAAGGTTCCTTATGCAAAATTCTTAAAAGCTTTTCAGCATAATTCTTCAAATGTGCAAATATATGGTCTCCTAACAAAAACCACTAACAGATTTCATTCAATAAGCAACCAAATCAAAAGAACTAACCAGGTCAGGCAAATGTGAGCCTATTGCAACAAGTACGCCTGCTGCAGCCCTTTGCCAGTCTGCATTAAGTTCCTACACCAAGATAAAGCGGAAAACAACAATTAGAATGAGGTGATTCATGAGGGGAGGGAGGAAACTAAAAAATATATTACAAATAAGGTGTGGGTCAATATGACATAAAAATAAAGCTTGTATCACAATAACTGAAGAATTAAACCAGAATATTGTCATTCACAAATAAGACTTAAAACTTGATATCAGCAGAATTTATTTTACTGGATCTCCAAAAACTGAACACAGTCAAGCTTATTAAGTCTTTGAAGGCATATTTGATCGACAACAGAATGCTACGTTGATTTATCTTTTCAGTTGATTTAGAAAAGAAACAAAGGTCAGACGTTCTAGCATACATAACAAAATCAAAACAATTAAGCGGTCCCCAAAATATGACTTAACTGACCAAGATTAAATGATTGTACCTTCGATGAGATGACCTCAGAAGTGGCAATCTTGGCAATCTTGGCCATATAATCGGGGTCAACTTCTCGTTTGTCTAAACCTCTGATTGCACCTGACATCACTTGAAAAACAGCAGCCATATTCCCAAAACGCTAAAAATACAAGAAGGAAAAACCCCATTTACACTCCAGTAATTGTATACACATATAGAGAGAAAGAGAAAGAAGAAAGAGGAAGTAGTACTCGACGGCCTCCTCGGGAGACATTGGAGCAACAATCAAGAACCAAAAGTGGGTTTCTGAAATTGCAAAGAATTTACCCAATTAAACTCAAGACATATGTAATACACAAAATCATTCATATAAAAATAAGAAAAAGCAGTGGACGGAGAAAAAGATGGCGATACAGTGAAGTGATATCCTTGAGAGAAGCTATGGAGGCTTCTCTAACAATTGGAGACTCATCTGCCAATAACGAAACCAGAACTTCAACTGCCCCTGGAATATAAATTGATATCCAATGTAAGAAGAAAGAAGCTGAAAGAATCATTCCGTGTACATAAAGATACACAAAAACATATGCAAATCGTGAATTCTGGATACCTGGAGCAGGTATAGAGTTGCCGGAGCTTGAAGATGCCATGAGTGAGAGAGAGAGAGAGAGCACCGATTCGAAAAACAGAAGCAGGAATTGGAAAGAGGAAGAAGAATACGAAGGCAAAGACAACGCGCCGAGACAGCGCAATTGCCAGCTGGGTTTTTGATGACACAGATTTGGGGGTGAGAATGACCGTTAATATATTTTTTAATTAATTTGATTAAAAAATATTATTTTTTATTTACTATTACTAATCTAATTTATCATAATTATTAAATTAATTATGAATCCTAACTAATGGTTAAATAATACATTGCCAAATTAACAGCAAATAGTGAGCATCAAATAATTAAAAAAAAATTAAATTAACAGCCAAATTAAGAAAATTTAAAGCGAATAAGGTAGAAATCCTAGTTTTTTATAATATTATATTATTTGATGTGCGGTTAAATAATACTATTTTTCCTTTATTTTAAATATATCGTAGGATTAGGAAACTTACTATTTAATAAATGAGTGGAATTCAAATAATTACATATACAATTCATTAATCCAAAATATATTATATTTAAAAATATTGACCTAGATTTTAAACATGAGTCTAAATTTGAGTTTAAACCTGAACAAAAGTTTCAACTCGATTCGTTTAATCTTACAATCTCAACTAAGTCAAACTAATGTTTGGAGAAAAAATTAACTAATCGAGTTTAAAGATGGTGTTAGAAACTTGTCATAATCTAAATCAGTCTCCAGCACTTTTTTAACAATGAATGAGTCAATCCTGAATAGTTTAGGGCTAAGCTCGGTTTTACAGTTTTATATTTGAGCATCAACTTCAGAACCCTTATTAGGATAAGTTTTTAAGGGAAAGTGTGTATGTTTGTTCTTCTAAAGTACTCCTTCATTGCCCAACTATTTGATTAATTAAAAAAATCTGTGTTCTTTGTTTTTTAAAAAAAAAAAAACTGATTTACTATAGACCACGCAAAAAGAGATCGAAGAAAATAGAAAAAAAAAAAAAAGTAATTTCATTAGTGTTCGGCATTAATCATTTGAATGAAATCTCACCAACAGTTTGTCATTAGGAAACATCCAAAAAAAACAACAGAATTTATAATCTCATCCCATGACTTTCGCTTATTTTAAATTGCGGACGTGTCAATGTTCGAACAGACATGATGATTCCAAGAGTTTTTTTATCATACTCATATCTATAAGAATTTTATTTCTCAAAATCGGCCCCTTTTAAATTTATTTCTCAAACTAATGTCATATCAATTGACGTCTTCATGGTAAAAAACATCATTCCTAATTATGCTTTGAACCTCAAGAATATTCTTCAAGCGTGAGATATATTTACTCATAAAACGTCATTTAGAATGACACTTTTAAAGACATCATTCGAAATTATATCTTTCAACGGCTAATTTAAAGAGTAATCTAACAATGTGAGGTGTTGTAAAGTTGTCACTTGAAATGATGCCTTTAAAATCGTCATTTGATTACACATTTTATTTGTGATATTTAGTTTCATCATGTTTCAATTTTTTTTAACTAAAAATTTTTGTTTGTAATATTTAATTGCATCATGTTTTCAATTTTTTTAACTAAAAAATTTTGTTTAGATTCAGAACAATGCTTTAATTTCATTGAACAATGTCGTGTTTCCCAAAAAAAATTTACAACCCATGAACATACCAAAAAATACAACTTATGAAAAGTGATAATAAATTTATTACATGAGATTGTATAAAAAATTGTTTGTCAATAATGTGGTTGATATTCATAACAATATAGAACTTGACCACATATACATAAACTTAATGGAAAAAAAATGTCTGATACATCATCATTTAAATTTGAAAAATCAGAAAGTTCAATATAGGAAACAAATAACGAATTCTCTAAAATTACAATCTCGGCATAGACAAGATCAAAATGTTCAATTTTTGTATGCTCGATTACATACAAACAATATATGTCAAATAGGTGATGATAACAATATAATCATAAGGCATCCATAAATGATGGTTATTTTCGGATAAACATATTGTCAAACCAAGGAAGTACATGCTTTCAATTTATGCAACTTGTTAACATAAGCAAAAAAGTACAACATAAAGCATCCATCTGTTAACATAACCAATAAATTACATCCTGAAATGAAAGTAATACATTGTTAACATGAGTAAATTAGTATAACATAAATCATCAATCCTAGGTGCAACATAATCATACAAGTAAGATAACAACATCTATTACACACAACATATTTAAAGTGAATGACCCAAGTTGATTGGTTCTTTATTGGACAAGTTCAGCGTAATCAAGTCCTATCTGCAAAAAAATCCTGTAGTGTTTTACTTTGCGTCCTTCTATCGAAAAATTCATTTCATTACATATACGCGATGTTTTTGGACATCCTTTAAGTCCTCGGCCCAATGACTTATCATGGCATAATGTAGGGTCATGGATATCATCTTAGTAGTCTTGATGGTGTAGATGTTAAAGTTCAAGTGCTCAAGTTGACTCAAGTACATGGATGTTGAACACTAGACCTATTAAATGCTAAGAACTAACATGGCAATGCGAACATTACATGAGAACAAGACATTTTGTAAATTGCGAACTTCCATAAGTTCATGTATGTTCGTGTAACATCACACTTTCCTACGTTGCTCTGGTTGGGTCATATAAATTCGGTTGCTTCAGGCAAGAACTCCATACCCTTCTTTATGTAGCATAGTGCGTGCTCACGCTGCTCACAAAAGTATTTGGCGAGCCGATAGAATATAATTTTCACACTTGTTGTGATGGGAGGCATCCTTGCACCTTTTAGTGCACAATTAAACACATTGGAAACATTGGTTGTGGTAGTTCCATAACGACGGCCACCATCATAGACAAGTGTCCACTACTGTGCTAGAATCTTATTTAATCACGTCCACGCTTCGGGATTGGCTTATTTCACTTTTTCTATTTTCAAATTAAACTTGTGAATCTGATGTGATGTACCATCTTTCCACACTTGCTTTTTTAGGTATATGTCCCTAAAACTTGTGTTGAAATTGTTTTGTACATGCCTAAGATAGAAAATGATGATAAGTGTGTGGCTTATTCCACCCATAATCAACTTGTTTCACAACAGTGATTATACATTTATGTCGATCTGATATTAAACAGACTTTCTCTATTCGACACTACAAATCATGTAGATGATATATGAACCAACCCCAATTGTTACAATTCTCCTCATCTATAAATGCAACTGCAAGAGGAAATATTTGTTCTTAAGCGACAATACCAATAACAATCAGAAGCCTATGCTTGTACTAGTCATTCACAAATGTGGCATCAATACTGATTATAGGCTGACAATGAACAAATTCATCAATCAAAACTTTAAAAACCTAGAACACTTTTCCAAATATTACAAATGTAGGAGCACTAAGATTGTACTACCACCTTACAATCATGCTCGGGTTGTACTTCACAAGAGCACCCATAAACTTTGGTAACATGTTTTAAGAATAATCTCAATCACTGAAAAGCTTTGCTATAACCTTGTTCTTTGCATGCCACACGTTCTTGTACGTTATCAAATATTTGACATCTCATCATTTCTATGATAACAAGAATTGTTATTTCTAGTGTAACTCGAACAACACCCTCAATCCACTGGTATATAAAGCCCATATCAAGCTGATAGTGGTCCAAGTTCAACCTTGAGTAGAAACAAGTGTGAAGTCCTTTATACTTTGTGATCTCAAACATTTCACATTTTACCTTCAATGGCGCACGTAGCCTTCGCTTGTATCCACATTCTTCATGCATCTTGCACCTCAACACCTATCTCTTTTTGTTTGTATTCACAACAACATATTGTTGATGCATCTTCAATAATACAATTTCACTGTTATCTCCAACTCTTTTTTATTCCTAAACATGATAACCTTTGACAATTTAACTTTTGTTGGATCCCATATTTTTAATTTATGCAACTTGAAAAATATATCTACTTCATTCTGGGTCCCAAATTCAATGCTTTTGAAGAATGTGACTCGGGCTCATGTGTACGAACCTCATCTCAGGTCTCAACAGAATTATCAATCGTTATCATCAGACTCATTTGTCAATAATTCTTCTTGCACTTCTTCTTGTTCATAATCATTGTTGCAATCATTAGCACACATTCCTACATATGAAGGATTAGGATTTTGTTGAAATACCAATTCTTGGACAGGGTCTATTGTTGCCAACCCTATTCTCACCACAATCATATCAATCCCCTTGTTACCTATGATAGCACTTTGGTGTTGCTAAGATTAGCATTCGAGAAAAGTATTGGGCTATGTTTCTAACTGTGCATGTCTATATCGATTGTACTATTCTATACACTGCATCACCACCAGGGTGCAATAATCATCCATCATAGTAGAAGGTAGAATTGTTGGAATATATGGTTCTAGTGTGAGAAGTAAAGAGTATATACCGCCATCAAACCAACCTTGTTAACTTCCACCAATGTCATCGTACCTAACCTCTTTCTTCACGTACAAATCCACACTATTGACAACTTGATTGTCAAATACAACATCCAATATTGCCTCCACGTCATCATTGTCAACAATTTCTAATTTCATATATTTTGTCAAGTTGTGTCCTAATGTTGTAGGGAATCTACATATGACCTTTAAATTGTATTTATTTTTATTTATCCCTGTCATATCATGCAACCTATTCACTAATATTAAGTGACTTGTGTTATGCATTAACTTTATCATACGCTTATGAGCAATATTGTAGCATACACCCTCAGGATCATAAATAATATTACCACCATAATTAATCATCACAGATGCACATCTTCCAGCCATTTGTAGCAATCCTATAATAACGACATCAAAAATAATATTAGGTGTCTTTTAATAGTAGAACATCAATTATAGTTGAACTATGATTAAAGTTATTAATTTGTACTAAATAGAAGTGAATGACAATTTTGGCTTAATACCAATTTTGGCTTAAGTTGACTAGTTACCACCCTTACTATATTGACTTAATACTGCTATCATTAAATTTACACATGAAAAAAAAGATCATATATTTCAAAAAATCAACTTCTTGCACCACCACCACCACCATCATTAAACTAGAGACACAACCCCACCATCACTACACTACACACATTAGCATCCATAACTCTATTCTACATTTACACATACTAGATCAAAAAAGTTGGATTCAATTTTAAGGTTGTTGGATCATTCTAAATTGATGAGGAATGATCTAATTGATCTCAATGAATCATAAATTGAGTTTGTTTACTTTTGATAAGATATCAAAAAATTACTTCACAATACCATCAAAATAATATGGAATCATCAATTTAGTGAACAATCATTTTCTCCCTTTTTCTGATTTACAGAAGCCAATGTTCATCAAACTATAAATAAAAACTCATGATTCATTTCCTTCTAAGAAGATGAAGCTACAACCTATGAATGAACTACAGTGCATGCCCTTGATTGTCTATGCATATTGATTAATGATTTCATCTTTGTGGTTATGTAGGAAATAAAAAAAAAGAAAGAAATAAGAAGTAACATCTAGATTTAAAGTCATTTAATTGTTCTATCAACTTAGGTGCTTTTTGGTAACTTCATGTTTTTATTTTTTTTTTGTTTTTGTTTCCATTTCATGGAAAAAAAAAAACAAAAAGACATTTGGTAAATGTTTTCTTTTTTTAGTGCTCTATTTTGAAAACAAAACCAAAATATGGAAACATCCAAAATGATGTTTTTGATGTCCAACCTTATTTTAATGAGGTCTGGACTTCGAATCCTCTTCACAACAAAATAGTCTTTTTCTTTCCCTTACCCTATAAAAACCCAAGAACCATTTCAGTCGTTATGTGTGCACCAAATGAAGACGAAACTCCTCTAGCGATCTCTCCAACTCTGGCGAATAGCTCCATCTCCGGCGAAAGTCTCCATCTCTAGCAAAGTTGTAAGCTCCTTTTTCTTCGCTAAGGTCTTCATTTATTTTCATATCTATGATGGTGTTGTTTAGATTTAGGGATTATTTTTGTGTAGTTTTTTTTTTGGAGATCTATTATTGATATTTTTTTCATATCTATTATTGATGTATTATACTCTATTATTTCAGATGTAGGGTATATTGATGTTATTTTAACATATGCATCATGTATGTGTGTGTGTATATAGTGTGTGTGTCTATGCATCTAGTGTATGTGTGTGTGTGTGTGTGCTTATGCATCTGGGGTGTGTGTGTTTGTGTTTGTGCATCTTGGGGGTGTGTGTGTGTTTTATGCATCTGGCGAGTGTATGTGTGTGTGTGTGTACATTCTAACTTTGTGTGTGTTTGTGCATCAAATGTGTGTATAAGTTAAAAATTGGGATGTCCGTCTATCTTTTTGTCTTATGTTAAAAAGTTGGGATGTTTGTGTAAGTTTAATGGTAAGGATGTTTGTATAAGTTTAATAAAATGAATGTTTTTGCATACTAATGCTTATTGTGTGCTAGAGGTGCTTGGACACTAAGGTGGTGTTTGAGAGATCATAGGGAAGATTGGATTAAAATTGTGAATGGACCCTACATATCCTTAATTTGGGTAACTTTTTGGCATGAGTTTTTTGTTGCCTTTGAATTCATCAGCCCGTATGTTTTGAAGGGGATAATCCTCACTGCAAGTGATTGACAAAACCCATGTGGTATGTGGGATTATTGAACGAGAAATAGGATTATATGTGAAATATCTAAAATACCCTCCATAGTAAATATTCTAGGGTTTTTACCTCCATTCCCCTTCATTTTCCCTTTCCCACTAGTCCACCCTTCTCCTTGAACGATGCTTTCTCCACCAACTAGGTTTGTCTTTCTCTCTTTGTGTATGTCGTTTTCTTTGGTTTGTGAAATGGGGAACACTTGTAAACACAAGTATATGTAGCTAGAACCTACAAATTGTAGTCTTAGAACAACTTGTTCAGTTGACTTATCTCCTCGTTTCTTTCATTTGCTCGATCTTTCTGTCTTTTTTTTCTGCTTTCTTTATTTGCTCGATCTGACTACTTCACATCGGCTCTGATTTTTCCATGGAAGTAACAGACCTGTGTAAATTTTTGTTGTAGCTCAACTCCACTATGGACCAAGTAATCTATTTTCGGATTACAATTATGCGTTTGTGTTGTACATTTTTTTTTGCATAATGCATATAATTTTTGTGATTAATTGTATATTGTACAAATTAAATTAAATAAATTATAAACATATTTTTTGCAATATGTTGTAAAAATGCATAATTTATTGAATCATATTTTTTTCCCTAAATAAGACTATTATTGGATTGGACTTTTTTCATTGCATTCCAAACTTGGTATAGGATTCGATTACATTAATTTACACAAGGGTGAAATTGTCATTTTAGTATCTTCTTCACATGTGAATGAGATCCACAAACCAAATGATTTCTAACCAAAGATGGGATAAGATTTGATATATTATATTATAAATCGTCCAAACCGGACCACTTTGTATTGAGTTGGACTGGATTTGAAATTCAAATCCAATCCAACCCAATCCTCCCATGGTGATCCAAATACCACCTAATGGATTCAGATGATGATGAGATGGGTATTGTCATAACTGAAATAACATTTGATCATTACTCTAGTCAAAATTCGAGACCACGTCCATGTACAACATCTAAACTTAGGGGGCATGTATTGGAATTAATTAATGGACATGAAGATAAGTGCTTCAACGAATTTAGAATAGATCCACCAGTCTTTGTGTTGTTATGTAAAGAGCTAAAAAATAAAGGATTATAACATTCTAGATACCTCATTGTTTAAGAACAAGTCACTATATTTATACTTACTATATGCCACAATGAACGAAATCGCATAGTAATTGAAAGGTTTCAGCATTCGGGTGAAACAATCTCCAAATATTTCAAGTGTGTATTGAAGGTAGTTTGTAGGCTTGGAATGGATATCATACAACCCTCGAATTTTGAAGTCATTCAACCTCAGATTAGATTCAATCCTCAATATTATCCATTTTTTAAGGTAATTGAAAGTATTATTGTATCTTCATATGATTTAAAAAATATATGTTTTGGTGCAATTGATGGTATTTGGGATATATGTTTGCAATGGTAGAATTGTGTTGGCGCAATTGTTGGTACTCATGTTGATGCACTTAGTAATACGATCATTTCCAAACACATTAGTGTAAACGACACTCAAAAACTCTGATCCTGATCCGTATTCATGTCAATATTCAAAACACCCAACCATATATTTCAAAACATGCGAAATCATCATAAATAATATATGAAATAATTTAGAAACAAGTTTGGAAAGCATCGCCTATTTCAGAATTGAGAAACCCTACCCGCTCGATATTTTGATCTGAAATAACCAAAAATTAAATAATATTATTTTTTAATAAAATTTAATACACATACTCAATTAACCTACCTAAGAATAAATATAAATTTATTTTCTTAAAATCACTCAAAAACAGGGTCAAATTGACCTCGGAGGACAAAACGGTCATTTTACTCTTCATTTTGATTTGGCTGTCCGATCGTCTTGAAATTTTACCGGGACCTTCGTATGGAAATTACGGAACTTTGGCATAAATCCTAGATTGATCAGAGGTCAGATGAAGCCAAAATTACTATCAGAGTTCACTAGTATCCACCACCTCACTTCATCTTCAACATTTGTTTATTTGACTTTTGCCTTGAAGTGCAGAAATTTCTGTTCAACCACCCCACTTTGATCCCCTAGTTCTCTCACTACAGTATACCATCTCTTTTGATTTCAATATCTATATACTCTTTGGATAACTTAGTTTCAATCCCCCTTTCTCAACTTTTGAATTGAAGTCTAACATCATCAAATTATTGGTCAAAGTTGACCAAAAACCATTTTTTTAAAACAAGGGTAGACCTGTAACTACCTGCTTCACCCACAAAACAACATCTAAATCCAATTTCGAGGCCAAAAATGGATTCCTTAACCCAAAATGAGTTAGACTCAAACCCCCTTTTGAAGCTTAAACAAGTTTTTATTAAAATTATATCTTCACTTCTTCAAACCCTCACACCACCGTTACACCACCACACACTACAACAAACCACCACACCACAACTAAACAATTCCTCAAGACCCGCCAAACTCAGCCATACCAAATAATTAACCCAAATCATGTTCAAATCTCAAACCCGTTTCAAAATCCAAAAATTCATTAAACTTTAAAACACAAATTCATGCATTAATACCAAACCAAATCAAAATCTAAATACATATATGAGTTCTTAACATCCATATTAGGCTATGGGTATACCTCTTAGTGCTCGAAGTAGTCTCTGCAAGAATCCAAAATTTCAAAGTCTATACGTACTCTCTCTAGCTTCTCTTTCTCTTCTCTCTCTTCCCACCGAATCCTTCTCCATTTTATTCCCCCCCCCCAAGCAATTCACTTAGCTTTCCCCAAGCAGCTGGGTGTCCTCCATGCAACCTAGCAAGCCTTCATTAGCCACCTTGTATGTGTAGAAGACCCTTGAAGCTTCAATGACATTTTTGGTAAATTTCTAATTTTGTCTAATTTCAAAAATTAATTAAAATAATATTTTTTTTCAAAATTACATATATATTAAATCCAGCACTATAAAATTATATGTTAAATTTTTGGACATCAAATTGATCTTCAATTTGATCCGCTAATGCAACTCTTGCATTCTTAATTCACTGATACGCACTAATTCTACTTCGTCCATTTGTACTTTCTAACTCATTTCCTTTTTACTAACCACATTCCTACACCTAGTAGACCTCCTAACCATTTTTAGAACATCTATGCACCGCACTAGAGTTATCAATTTATGATCCGCCTATCCGTATTCTGAACCCCTAACTGCACACACCTAACGATTTCTAATTTATCAAAACTCAGGTTAATACACACGTATTCCAATAGACCAACAAGTGCTATAACGTGGAAAACAAACTATACTAACTCAAAATGTTATGTGTGCATGTTCATTTGACATGTGATTTACATTTGCATTGAGTGAGTGAGAAGGTACAACACATGACTCATTACTTTGAAATGTAATTGAACGTTGCTTTTGTAAGACCCTGTATTAAAGAGTAAAGAAGGGTAATCTTATATTAATATTTATCTTAAGGTGAATAAAATGATGGTAGAAAATTAGAATCATTGTTGAAAAAAATTGATTATAAAGTTTGAGTTTCAAGCATATTAACTTTTGAGGTAAATTGAGTTTTGAATATGTTTAAGCTTGAGAATGGTGGCTAAGTAATTTTGTAAACTTTTTTAGGTCAATATAAGGTTTCCATTGAATTTAGAAGGTCAAATAACCTTGGAAGATATTATATGAGTTCTATTAGAAGTTTCAACGTATTCTAAAGTTAAAACCTATTTTGGAGAGAATTTTGGTAGAAAGGAATTTGATATAATTTTAGTATTTTGGCTATAAATTTTTATCCCAATGTTTGATTAACTTGAAATTTTTATCATAAAAACTAGATTTCAAGAACTACAAAAGTGTATTCCATGAAAATTTTGTGAATCAATGTCTAATTAGGTCAACATTGAGTTGGAAGTCAGGGATGAACTATTACTTGTGCCCAAACAGGAATTCTCTATTGTTTTAGCCTATAAATACTACAAGCGATCTAAAGTGTCTTTACCTATCTTTTCAACCCTAAGAAGAATGAGTTGAATCTTGAAAGATTAACACGTGGTCATCGTAACAAAATATGTTAGGATCAAGATCTCGAGAATTAAGGTAGGAGTTTTTTCTCAGATTCATTTATTGATGATTAGGATAATATTATATATATTTTTTTATTATTATTATGATATAAATAATTAATTTACAATGTTTTAATGTTCTTTTGAATCCATGATTTATTTCTTGAACAAAATACGTGATTTACTTCTAAGATCTATTCTTTCTTGATTTAAAAACCTAGTTTTTGATTCCTACTCTACTTATATGATAGATCTACAATTTTTTACATTCCTTTTTAAATATGTGTTTCAATTCTTGAATAAACAAATGGTTTATATCCAAATACATGTTTTACATCGAAAATATTCTAATTCTTGATTACAAAACCATAGTTCTTGATTATTATCAATTCAAATATATTTTATGTGGAATCTCTTGCATGTTTTATTGAATTATTCTTTTGAAAAAGTTATGGATCAGTGATTCTTGATTGTAGTTGAATTTTATGAAAAGTGTTGTTTTTATCTCTTGTATTGATGGGTGCGATGAACGTGGGTTACACTTGAATGCGTTTCGTAGAGTGTTAAAGGTTTTTTCTACCTTGAGGGTTTGGTGGTTGCCTAACACTCGTAGGAGGTTTAGTTTATTGCGAGAGCTAACCACTATTTGTCCATGTAGGTTCGAGATTGAGAGCTAATGTACTATTCCTAGGAAAGGATGCGTCAATACTGATATGTCGGTACACGTCCTTTTTAAAGTGTTGTAAGTGTTATGGCCATGCAGGGATTGATTTGAGATGGTTTGTTTTGTGGGTGAACAAGATAGGTTCGGTGTGTAGATTCACAACAATCTACCTGTATACATGAGATATTATGTTATGAATTGTGATTTTTGTGAATGATTCTATTATATTATGAACTCTAATATTTTATACCATAAACTTGAGATCTCATTAAGTGTCATTGTTTTACTTCAAAATTATATATATTATTTTACAAACTATGACTTACCTATTTTCATGATTTCTAAACCTTATTTGGGTTTGAGAATATTTTTCTACTGGGCTTTATTGCTCATTCTACTATAAAAATTTTCAGATTTTAGTGATGAGGAGAATCCAGAGTGAAATGAGCCGGTAGATTGTGATGCTGAGGAGAATAATGATGTAGATTCAACAGTGAAAGTTTGAGAATGAATTTTAGTCTCTAGAATTATACGTGAGGGTTTACTTATGTTAAGAATTTACTTATGTTTTCTTTAGGGATTTATCTAATCAGATATTGGATTATGAATGATTTTATTTATTTAATGGTACTTTAGTATACTCTCATGGTTGGATGTTGTATAGATAGTTAATACCTCTCAGGGTGAATTTTGGGGCGTTATAGCTTTGGAGTTGTAAAGGCTCGTTTTTCCATTCTTAAACTAATGCCACCTTATTCCATAACCACAAAAAAATATTTGCCCACAGCTTGTTGTAGAATCCATAAATTCATTAGAAGTCACTCTCCACAAGATTAGTTGTTTATTGACTTTGAACGAAGGGAGGATGTTGATGATGGTAGAGGTGGTGCAGGATCTAGTTCACAAGCATCAATTGAAATAGATATAATGCCAAGTTAGTTGCATGAAATGACTTATGTTAGAGATGACATTGTGGATCAATTGTGGGCATCAACTCATCATTGATATATGTCTTACTTAGAATAGTATTATACTTTTTCTTAACTTCCAATACTATGTTGAACAAATTATTATATCTAATTTTTCGTGATTAGTATTGTTGAAACATGAATCATATAATGGTACTAATTGGACCTCCATGCTCATGTGGATATGGTAATATGAATGTTTTTTTTGTGCCTACAAAAAAAAACAACGGTCGCCTTTTTCATCGATTTCTAAGATAGCGTCATGTTGATTGTTTCATATGGATTGATGAGTCTGACACACGCAGAGATAACCCATAAATTGTGATCCCACAAGCCAATTTAGGAAGGAGAGAGAAGAAATTGATCACACTTTTTATGCTTACAGTTGTGGGTGCAATTTCATTGTGTGTTGCGCGTTACTTTTCTTGGTATTTATATTACTTATTAAGATTTTTGTCAAGTGATTATGGTATACTTGTGTATTTGGTAGAATATTAACAATATCTTGATGTATTGATACATTGGATGTATTAATATTTTGGGTTGATGTATTGTGCATTGTTTTTATGAGTTGATGGATGTATTGGTATATAATCATGTAGATGTGTTTTATCAGGAATTAAAATAAATGTAAATGTATTACATAAAATAAAATGATTATCAAACATATATTCTGTTTTAATTTTTAAATTTCTTAAAACAACAACTACATCTAAACACATTTTCTAATTTAACTATTAACCAAAAAAAAAAAATAATTGATTATGTTTTTCATTTTTTGAAAACACAAAAACGAAAATGTTACCAAACGCACCCTAAGTTACTTGATAGTAACAATCAAATCATGACGTTGTTTTCAAAGAGTATTAGTAGGTATGGACACTAAATTATATGTATACGTGCATTTCACTATCTATATGTCTACAACGCTAGTGATAATGAGACACATAGAAATTATTATTTTTTATGCAAAGGAGCCATCATACATAATCTAAATCCACAAGACAATATGCTAGAGAAAGAGATACAACAAAATACCTTTATAGTAAGGGTTGTCAAAAGTGGTGGTCTAACTAGTCAGATGAGAGGGTCATAATAAACAATAGAGGTATAATCTATAAATTATACCTCATTTTAGAGAGAGAGAGAGAGAGATAAAGAGAAAGCAAAATAACTTAAGTGTGGGGGTTGTTAGAGTGGTAATCTGACTCGTAGGGGGAAAGGGACAGAGATAGAGAGAGAGAGAGAGAGAGAGAGAGAGTGGAGGGCAAGCAACTTTTGAGATTTGGGAAGCCCTTTGATGATCTAAGTTAGGCTGTTTCGTCGAAAAGAGCACCATTGGAGTTAGGTTGCTTTGCCGGAGTGGTCTTCGTCGTCAGAGAAGATGATGAGTGGTCGGAGGAATGAAGAGGGTGATCTGGGAGAGAATGAATTTTGTTTAATTTGTAACTTAAGGCTTCTATAATTTGAGAAAGTCCTTTTTGATTTTATTCGTATAAATCATCATTTAGAATGCGGACTTTAAAGACGTCATTTTCAAGTGACGGTTTATGCATATCCAATGTTTTGTTCAACTTTGTCAAGTTAACAAAACATTTTTATGCCCTATCTCCATTAGGAAACCGTTTAAAATAACATTGTGAAGACATCATTATAAATGTCGTCCTCAAAGTCGTTATTTTAAATGATGTTTTATTAGTGATTATAGCCAAATTTGAATTTTTTTTTTGAAGTTTGAAACTGTGAATTGAAATGATGTTTTTAACAATGAAGTCATCATTTCAAAAGACATTTTGAAAAAGAGAATGAGTTTGAGAAACAAGTCTAAAAATGACTGATTTGGGGAAATAAAAATTTGTGGGGCATGAGTACGGTAAAAAGCTCATGATTCTAAACACTAAGACCTTGCTAACTCAAATTAGCGTGAGGTTCTTAATCGTACCTATTCAGGCAACAAAAATAAGGCATAAGGTTACCTTTATATTTTTTTTTTGTCTCGAAGATGAAGGACTTAAACTATTCTTTTTTGGTGTGAATTAATGAACTAAAAAAGCAAAATGGGATGAATTTGAAAAGAAACAGTAATGAGCATGACAAAACAAAACAATTATATTGAACATTGTGTTTGAAATTAATTAAGGGTCCGTTTAGTTAGGAAGAAAAAAATTATGGAAATGAAAATGATAGAAAGTGAAGTGAAAGAAAAAAAATGATAGAAAATATATTTTCATACATGTATTTGATTAGAATGAAAAATTTAC
>CAUOFW020003047.1:191410-206747 GCA_963454935.2 Ilex paraguariensis | reverse complement strand
AGAGAGAGAGAGTGGAGGGCAAGCAACTTTTGAGATTTGGGAAGCCCTTTGATGATCTAAGTTAGGCTGTTTCGTCGAAAAGAGCACCATTGGAGTTAGGTTGCTTTGCCGGAGTGGTCTTCGTCGTCAGAGAAGATGATGAGTGGTCGGAGGAATGAAGAGGGTGATCTGGGAGAGAATGAATTTTGTTTAATTTGTAACTTAAGGCTTCTATAATTTGAGAAAGTCCTTTTTGATTTTATTCGTATAAATCATCATTTAGAATGCGGACTTTAAAGACGTCATTTTCAAGTGACGGTTTATGCATATCCAATGTTTTGTTCAACTTTGTCAAGTTAACAAAACATTTTTATGCCCTATCTCCATTAGGAAACCGTTTAAAATAACATTGTGAAGACATCATTATAAATGTCGTCCTCAAAGTCGTTATTTTAAATGATGTTTTATTAGTGATTCTAGCCAAATTTGAATTTTTTTTTTGAAGTTTGAAACTGTGAATTGAAATGATGTTTTTAACAATGAAGTCATCATTTCAAAAGACATTTTGAAAAAGAGAATGAGTTTGAGAAACAAGTCTAAAAATGACTGATTTGGGGAAATAAAAATTTGTGGGGCATGAGTACGGTAAAAAGCTCATGATTCTAAACACTAAGACCTTGCTAACTCAAATTAGCGTGAGGTTCTTAATCGTACCTATTCAGGCAACAAAAATAAGGCATAAGGTTACCTTTATATTTTTTTTTTGTCTCGAAGATGAAGGACTTAAACTATTCTTTTTTGGTGTGAATTAATGAACTAAAAAAGCAAAATGGGATGAAATTGAAAAGAAACAGTAATGAGCATGACAAAACAAAACAATTATATTGAACATTGTGTTTGAAATTAATTAAGGGTCCGTTTAGTTAGGAAGAAAAAAATTATGGAAATGAAAATGATAGAAAGTGAAGTGAAAGAAAAAAAATGATAGAAAATATATTTTCATACATGTATTTGATTAGAATGAAAAATTTACCGGAAATTTTTAAAAAAAATGCATTCTATTGTTTGAAAGAAAGAAAAGTTATAATAAATTTTTTATAATTGTCTAAATTACCCTCAATTATATTAAATCGGTTTAAAAAAGAAAAAAATATGTAATTATAATTAAAGTTAAAAATTTTTAAAAAAATGACTCAAAACTTAATTTTAAAGCAATCACCAATACAAAGATCTTTGGGCTAAATTATATAATTCATCAAATTCATACAAAAAAAATTTTTAATTAATAATCAATAAAATATTTTAATAAAATATTATAAGTTAGTTATAAATCATAACTTTCTTGCATTTCCTTGTGTTTTTTACAAGAAAAAAAAGTTGGTTATTTGTGAGAAAATTCAAGTATGAAGGAAAATTATTTTTTCCATCATTTTCTTTTTCATATTAACCAAACACATAAAAATTTAAAAAAATTTCTATTTCTTGTATTTTCTATCATTCTCCCGCTAAACAAACGAATCTTAAAAGAAATTCCTAGAGAAACAACAAAATTACAAAGTAAAAAAAAAAATATGAAAATAAACAGTGCAAAAATAAGTTTGTTATGTTGTTTGTAGGAGTGTTGATCATGAATCCTTTTTTTGTAGTGTATGTCTCTGTATTTATAAGCGGTGACTTTTAACCGTTGGAAACATCTTTCTAGACCACTAAGCCTATATTTTTTGGCTTCTCCCTCAATAGTTATCATTGCGCCCTAAACCATCTATAATCGACAGCTCCACAACATCACATTTTGACATGACTTGAGATTTGTAGATATCTTCCCTCATAACTATCCAATCGCCTAGCACCATTCCTGATTCATTCCTAGTACCACATTTCCTTATCAAAATTTTCATATTTTGGTGTAATCAAAACACATGCTGAGGTTTTATTTCAATAGCCACTTGTGACGCCACCAAAGGAGAACATCAAATTGAGTGTCGTTAAAAGCCATATATTTTCTCATGCCCCTCTTTTTACTTGTCTTTTTTTCATTCACTATAAAATAGATTCTCTGTTAACTCTCTTGAGGGTTCTTTTACCCGTAATACATAGATTGATTACAATATTTATCGATCTTGCACCTGGAAGATATAATATTGTAATGTCGATACATATTTGATTGAATTCTCTCATATTCCGATATTTTTGCGAATTTAGAATAACATTTATCTGAACTTAGTAATTGATGTGCCCAAAAACCTGGATTGGTTCTTGAGATCGATTTGTTAATATGAATCTTATAAATTAAAAGATGAATGCAAGGACCAAAAAACAAAGTTGGATTGCAAAAATGGTGTGCCCACCAGCATACTTTTTATCGTTGGCTCAAATATGAACAGATGGAAATAGAAAATAAAATTTTGTCAATTATTAACCTCATGATACTAGCTCATATGAAAAGATTTAAAAAATTACTTACGTTCGTAAGAGATTTGTAGTGTTTGTGATTGATTATAACATCAGTAGTCAGTGTTATTGTCATAAGTTTTAAAGATGCGTGGTTGAAATGATTAGTCGTTATCAACATAAAGATAAAAAATAAATAAACAATCCAATAAGTATTTGGGCCAGCTATACACCAAGTGGAGTAGCTTCAAGATATTGAACGAAATTGAAGTATGGTGATTCAAGCACAGGCAAGCTGTATGTGGAATTGGGGGGGAAAAAACCCTAAAATCAACATAACGCATCCAAGACATCAAAGGTCTCCAGAGACTCTCTGAAGCACAATCCTAAGAGGTGGTTCTGTATTCCCAAATTAGAAATGAAGCATCTGTCACTCTTAACAAAAACAAAAATAAACGCGGAAGCTGCCTACTGTTTACCTCTCTTAAACTCCGGTCTAAGCGAGTCTGATGTAGTTGGTACGACTTTAATCACGAAGAAAATATAATGGAAAACACAGTTCTCAAAATATACAAGCTAGAGATTCGTTCAAACTGGTGAACAGTTCTGCACAGTAAGGTAGCTTGTATGCATGATAAAATACCAAATGAAAAATATTATGTTACCATGCAAACTGCTAATCCATAGTCTTGTCTCAGGTGCATAAGAGTCCAGTGTTGAGTCTAGTGATGGGATATGGTCATTCAACAGCTTGCGTGCAGTCGAAACTTATTCAACTAAAGATCCAAAAACCTGTTTCATACATAGTCCCATATATCCACATTTATAAGGACAGGCACACTTTAGTATTCAAATAACATTATCTTCTTCATCACATGAAAAACAATTGACATGAGGTATATTTTTCTTACAAGAGTAGAAAGTTTAGTATTAGCTCCTTTATAGCACCTAAGGAACCCAAAAAAGTTTCAAAATTCTACACTATTTGGAAGCAATTGTTATGTGGGGAGTGAGCAAAAAGGAGACCCAATTGGAGCAGCAAGGCCAAGAAGCCGCATTATCCTGAACCGGCGAACCTTCCTCGATGATTTCACTGGAAAAGTAACCTCCTAACAAGAAAACAAAAGAAAACTGTAAACAAGTGAAAGAATTGAAATCGATACACCACAGATCCGATGATTACAACTCACATCAAAATGCACTTTTGGCTTTCTTTCCCTTTTGCTTCTCCCTATTCCTAAGTAATTACTTTCGCTTCTGCTGGAACTTGACGAATTCCACTTATCTGTTGAATCAGGAGCAGAAATTTATAAGCAAAATTCACAAGAGAAGATAATTCAAAATATATGTACCTTTATAGGTTACATTCTCCGCTCACTCCATTAATAGCTTCACCTCGTCTAAAAGTGAAAAGAAGAAAACTGATAAAGGGTCCAATCAGAATGTTAATTTTAGTGAAAAACAGAAATCCAAATCGGAAAGTAGTAAATTGAAGATCAAGAGATACCAAAGAGAAAACACTTTCAATGTTTGAGGTCAATTATCTAAATTGAGTGTGAGATTGGTGACAATGTTGATAGAATCAAACATGATGGATGAAATGGAGGAATGTACCTGGTGCGTTATGTGATAAGCGCATACCTCTTAAACTAAAAGGACATTTCTACAAAATACCTCTTAAACTAAAAGGAAATTTCTACAAAATACCTCTCAAACTAAAAGGAAAGTTCTACAAACAACCATAAGACTAGCCATACTATCTGGTGTTGAATGTTTGGAAACTAAGAAACAACACATTCATATAGAGTGTGGCAATGAAAATGTTAAGATGGATGTGCAGTAAAATTAGGAAAGATAGAACTAGGAATGAGAATATCTGTGAAAATATAAAGATAGTCCATATAGAAGAAAAATTAAGAGAGAATTGACTAAGGTGGTGTGGACATGTTTATATGAGACCTGCTAGTGTGCTACTGCACAAGTGAAAAAGGGTGATGTGATAACTACTGACGGTAATTGAAGGGATAAAGGAAGACCAAAACCAACCCTAAAAGAAGTAGTAAAAAAAGATGTGATAGCTTATGGTTCAACAGAAGTAGTATTGTCCCTAATAGAGCACAATGGTGAAATAGGATTCGTATAGCCAATCCAAAAAAGTTAGGACAAGACTTTTGTTGAGTTAAGTTGAACAGTTAAAGGGTTCAAAAATTTTGTGAATGCATGTTAGGCTGTCCAAACTTTCCTTACATAGCCCGTTATATATGCAATATCATGTAGCATGTCGACTTTTAGGGGTGAATTTACTAGAAGTGCATGTATAAGAAAAGAGAAACCTGCACTATGTACTTTTATGTACTCAATTGCAGCTGATGGTATAATTTGTTTTCAAAATTCAGCCAAACATGCAATCAAATACCAGCTCCCATTTTTGCTAAAAACAAAGAAAAAGGGCTTCTGTTTTGGAACCCTTAATTTTGTTTTTTCTGATGGACAGACCCTCTGGTAACGGCTAAAAGTAAAAGAGCAGAACCACCACAGGTCTCCAGCACATACTTGTAATATGTAATAACAGTCAACATTTAAACCCCGTCAAGATAAGTGTTAGTACGGCTATCCATATCTAAAAATGAGTCTCAGCATTTGCAATTTCTTAAAGGTCATATCAAGGAGCTAGACAGTAGAACGTCGGAAGAAGTCTTAACTAAGCCCAAAGGCTAGAGAATCCGAATCTCAGCTCACATTAGTTCTATTAGTCTTCAAAGTGTCATAGTCACCTTCGCTCGCTTGGGGGCTAATGTTTTTTAGTACTTCTTTCTAAGCCAGCTTGCCGAGTCCCGTTTCTCCTCCTTCAACCGCTTATAGGTAGACAGGTATCGTCCACGGAATCTGTTCCCAGTGAATTCATGACATTCATTCACCAATGGGGGTTTGTTCCACGAGGCTGCACTGGCTAGGTTGGTCCAATTCTTATAGGTTTTAGGAATACGCCAAGTAGCCTGTTTCTTTGTCAATCACCAATACTACTGGTGGTGTTTAACCCATAAATTATAAAAAGAAAAGTATTTTCCAAACTCATCACTTGATTTCTGGCAAGAATGTCTACAAGTTAAACTGAATAACTGATTACATACCAGGTGATCGATCTGAAGAATTCGGACAATTACACCCATCAGGGGATCCAATCAACTGTTTGCATGCATTAGCACATTCCTTCTGATGAGAATCCTGTGCGTAGAATAATTAAAAACAAAACATATCGTTCAAAACTTAAGTCAGCAGAAATTGAAATAAAAAGTAAACCTATCGAAATTAGTGCTAATTTGCTAGAATATCATATTTTCAAATGCATCTTGAAACTCTTTGGTAGAATTACAGCTCCTTTCTTCAAAGCATTTGAAAGATCAAAACAATGAAATTCTTATGCTAAGTATTAAGGATACAGCTAATACCAAACAACAAACAGATGGAAAAAAACACGTTAACAGAACTGAGTTCTGACATAATTTCAGTTCCTACACGGCAAACCAAAATAAAAGCAAAAAATATCAAATGGGTGATAGATGGTTATGGGCTATGGTCCATTGAATGGATGACAAAACAACATATTCCTCTATTGATATACAAATAAACTTGCAAAAGACCATTCATTTCTAAACTGACTAGCCTCAGATTACCCTTGTAACTTACTTCAGCAGGCCGCCACAACTGGTGAGCATTTTTTGCCCCTGCTACACTTCCTGGAGTTCCGCATAGATCATTGCTCTCTGTAAGTATTAATTTATCCAGAGAGAGCTGTGAAGTTCTGATAGTATCACTTCTTTGTTTATCAACATATCTATAGGAAAAGTCAATCATTGGAGAAAACCAGTTTGAACTCACCATAAAAAACAATTCTGCAAAAACAATCAATAATGGAACTAAAAAGAGAGAGCCATCGGTTGTTTTTAACTTTTTACAAGCAATCAAACATTTTCAGTGATGTTATTCTTGGAAGTGATCTGAAATTCTGAGGTAATAGGCCTTACCTTGGATCATTTTAACATTAAAATTATTCTCTCATTCAAAATGGAGAGCTAGACATTAAAAACAGATTTGTTTGAAATATTCAAATTAAATGATAACAGCAGCCAATAATAAATCTCACCAATGTTACTGTCTCCCAAGTCAGGCTATTACGTTCCAAATTACACTCAGATTAAATTTTTAGTTAGGATGATTAGGTGAAGATCAGAAAGACAAAAGAGTAGAGTTGTGAATTCATCTTATAGTTGTTTCTAGATTTTGACTCATATGGTAAAGGAGCAGGGAGGAATATGCTAGGTCTATTATCTGAATCTTGCCTAGCAGGTGGGGGAGGGAGAACTCATATAGATTTCACGTTACAATGTGTCGTTAGCTCTTGGGGATGCAGTCTTGGTAATGTGTATCATCTAAGTCGGGTCTAAGTAGATCAATTTTCAGATGCATTCACACAGGAGTTCGAATTCACTAGCGAAAGTGCTATTTCCCTGTATTTAGCAAATATCCCATCTTCATGAAACCCTTATGTATGAAAACAAGTGGTCAATTATCAGTAATTTAGTTTTCAAACACCAGTCTATAAAAGAAATAAAATTCATTCTGCAGATAAAGAAAATGCATAGATAAAGAATTTTTGATGGGTTGCAATTTGCAACTGTACCCACAATTCTGACTCCTACCATGAATTCAAAAATATTTTAACGCATCTTGTAGCAAAGCTCTGAACATGTTAATCAAGCAAGTGCATGATTGTCATGTGTAAGAGACCAACCTGTTAGCACAAGGTTCCAAAAGTGAATCTTGGGCAAGTAATTCAACTTCTCTGACAGGAACTGCAGCAGACTCTTGCCTTTTGAGATGGAACTTGCAGCATTGATCAAGAACTTCACTTCTCATGTCCTTTGATTCTTCCGAAATTGCTACGCTTACACCAGATAATATCCTTTTGTTGCTGGAGGACTCTGGGGAGAGAGGGAGAGAGAGATTTAAAAAACAATTCAGTCCAAAGGAAATAAGGAATGTGAACTTAACAACAACAAATTAGGTTAATACAGCATTAGCTTTCTGCCTACTAGACAAAAGCAATTAATCCCTATGATAACTTCAGAGGTGTTAAACAGGACGATTCAGATGAAAAGAAATGAAGAAACAAACATCTGAAAAACTTGAATAAGTGCTGTTGTTATTTGTCTTGGAGAACAAACTGAATCAAGCAAGAACATAACGATCACACCCCATAAAGAAAAACTCCCCCAATCTTGGATTATAAATAGTAACTTCAACCTCTTGAAAAAGTCTTAATCTTAATATTACCGAGGCAAAGCCAAAAATATCAAATGAATTACATACACAATATCAATGCAGATTAGCAACATAAACTAACAACAAATAAGTCATAGTTTCTCTATGACACTCCTCTTTCTAATGCACATGAGTAATACATGGGATTCTCTCCTGGAGTGACCATCCTTCTTCAATTCTAAATACCAAAGAGTCCACAAACGGAGCAAATTTCCCAAATTTTGAGAAATATTCTTATAATCCCAAAAGTGTATCTAAATTGGCATTAATGAAAAGAATATCTTGGTACAAAACTACATAAAACTGATAACTAATATCGACTTCCACCATAAATAAAGGTCAAGCAGGTTATATAAATATAAGCTGATCCAATCTCAAGTCCTCCAACTAGTTGGCTAAATTTGCAAAACTGCAGCAATAATTTGATAAAGAGACGCAAGACATTCAGATTCAAAGAAAACGAGAAAATTTACAGAGCCTTAGATTGATCCCAACATAAAGATACTTACAACAAAACTTATATTGATACATACACCAATACATTCATACCCAGAACAGTCAAATTGTGAGAATAGACAATTGGGCGGAGAGAGAAACCTTGAGAGAAGAAGAGAGAGTAGTCAGTGCGACGTCTGTGTCCATTGGGGCTTCTGGGTTTGTGAGAATACTTAGGTATGTGATCAATTTGGCTAAAATCATCTCTCTTCTTTCTCCTATTATTGAGCATCTTCTTCTTCGCCATTGCTGCTAATTGAATGAGAGAAGAGAGAGAAAGATATAAGAGGAGAGAGAAGAGGGGAACCTAAAGAAGAAGAGGAGGTAATTGGCATTGACAGCGTGAAAATTGGGTAGGAGTGTGAGACCTCTCTCTGAATGGTATTGAATGCTATCATGGTATCATGCTAACTGCACTAAAATTGTAGCAGAACATAGTACGAGGATTATAAAGTTATAACATTGGCAAAACTGGTCGGAGTTAATAATTATATTAAGAGAAAAATTTTGATTTCATCGTCACGTACTGATGGAAAAGCAGCTGCAGATTATTGATTTGGGTAAAATATGAGAGGGCAAGAAAATTGCTAACACGGACAGCGATCCGTGCCATTTTGGGACTTGGCCAATTCCTTATTTTTTTTAAGGGCATGGTTATTGAAGCATAATTTGTGGTTTTCTACTCTGTTTGGTAAGACGGATGAAAAATAGGAATTATAAAAAAAAAGAGATATATATTTTTTATCTTTTAAAAAAAAAAATAAGAATGATACACTTTTTTTTATTTGTGTTTGATAGGATGGATGGAAAATAAAAATGACTAAATTTTATTTTATTTTATTTTATTATTTTTTTTGTGCCAGATAAAATTAGAGATGGCAATTGAGTTGTGTCGTGTCATATTTGTGTTGAGTTATTACGAGTTTGTGTCGAATATTAGTTAAATTTAACTCAACTCATTCAACTATTGTATCGTGTCGAGTTACGAATTGACCTATTTATTTTTGTGTCGTGTTTGTATTCATGTTGATCCACATAAACTTTGAATAAAAAATTTAACGCTAATATTTTATTTTCACTTAATTGAATTCATGTTAATATTTTTTCTACAAACTAAAAATTAATTTAAATAAATATAATAATAATAATAAGTAAAAATATATTTTTATATAATAATTATACAGTCCTTAATAAATAATTACAAATAATTAACATTTTATGTCTATAATACTAGTTAAACATGTTAGTATTGTGTTAATTTCGTGTTATCTTATAAACGAAAAAATAGAAAAAATGTTTATTTTTAAATAAACGAGTTGATGGTGTCAATTTTGAGATTGACGGGTTGAACTGAATATGAACTTTTTATATTTTTTGTTCGAGTGTCAAATCATTTTCAAGTTGGTATTATAAAATTCGTGTTGAGTTTTAGTCGGGTCATTGTGTTGAGTCAAAAATTTTCACCCCTAACTAAGATGAAAAAAAAAAATTAATTTTAATTTTTAAAATTTTAAATTTATTTTTAAAATATTATCATTATATTTTTATATGAAATTAATGTATACATAATATATGTATATATCAAAAGATATATAAACAAATAAGATACATCACAATACAAATAATTAACTTTTCATCCATTTTCCTTCCGATTTTGGAAGGATTAATTTTGGTGAGTTGGAAGAAAAATTAATCCATCAACTTTTTCATTCTTATTATTTTCTTTCCTTACCAAACATGATATTTTATTTATCACTTCAACTTTGTATCCTTCCAACTTTTCATTATTCCATTTTTTCATCATACCAATTGGAACATTAATGATTATGACTATTAGATTATCAATGGATCATAGCATTAAATTTTCTCTGGGTCTTAACACTATCAATCCAATAATCATAATGTATTAAATTCTCAAATTATGTATTTTAATTATGTTTCAATAGCATTATAAATTCAATAACATTACTCTTATTAAGTTTAATATCAAATTTTTTTATTTTAATTGATGTGGCATAATGTCCACCATTGAATATTAATAGCATCCACTTATTTGATGGTAAAAATTAGACAATATCATTTGGAATAAAATTTTTTGATTAACATAATATTATTATTTTAAAATTTGTCGAGCAAGATTGAAAAACAGAATTGTGGTTCTATTTCATCTACATTCACTTCAGGAATATAAATTTATGCTTTGTTTGGTGAGGAGGATGAAAAATATGAGAGATATATTTTTTTTCCTTTGTGTTTGGTAAAATAGATGAAAAATAAAAATAATTAATTTTTTTGTGTTATTTTTAATTTTTTTTAAAAAAATATAAATACATATTTTATCATTGTATTTATATATGAAATTAATGTATACATAATATATGTATATCAAATGATATATAGACAAATAAAATATATATTAACATAAATAATTAATTTTTTATCAACTTTTTCATCCTTCTTATTTTTCTACTTTAGCAAATATGATAATTTATCTATTTCTCTAACTTTCTATCATTTTAAATTTTTATTATTTTATTTTTCTATCCTGCCAAATAGAGTATTAGATAAATTAACCCTCGAATCCAAAAGCTGGAAGGAGTCTGTCTAGAGTCCATCCATCAGGCACAAAAGTTGACATCGATCGTTGTGCAAAATGGCCGATGGCTCAAATTAATAGGAAACTTTGACATTGTAAAAGAGTTATCGCCCGATATGTAAAAGTTATTCGAGTGGTAATGCTCCAAGTGCTCAAATTAACAGGAAATTTGGGCATCATTGTGTAAGGTATAACTCGACCCACAAATAATCGATTGGACCCATGGTTAGAATAATTTCTATTAAAACAAATCATATGTTTTGGGTAAATAACAAAAATTGTTTCATGTTTGTAAATTCGAAATATTTAAAGAGAAAATATGTTGGTGGTTGGTTGAATTTTTGGTCTCTAATACATTAACGTAATTAGAATGATATATTTTAGCTGTCGCTTAATTGAAATAAATAATTTGAATTTTTTAATATTTTTTTATTGATTGGGATTACGGATGATTGCACTCATTTTGGAAATTAATGTTACAAAAACGAGTTCAAAAAATATATAGTCGTGTTTTCCTCTAAATCAAGAAAAATTATGAGTGTAGTATGCTTTTAAACGTTTTCTATCTCTTTTTTTTTTTTTTCCCTGTTGATGGGTAAGAAACATTATATTATTTTGACTTAATTTCTATTGATAATTGTAAGTCACGGTAGAAAGCATTGGAAAATGAACTTATTCTGAGGGTTATGTTGTAGAACAGTATAACATAGATTTGAAAAATTAATTTAATTAATCATTGCCATTGATTTATCTGTGAGTCTTAATACATATAAAACTCATTATCTATTCAATGGTAATGATTCATTAAGTCNACATAGATTTGAAAAATTAATTTAATTAATCATTGCCATTGATTTATCTGTGAGTCTGAATACATATAAAATTCATTATCTATTCAATGATAATGATTCATTAAGTTNATAGATTTGAAAAATTAATTTAATTAATCATTGCCATTGATTTATCTGTGAGTCTTAATACATATAAAACTCATTATCTATTCAATGGTAATGATTCATTAAGTCAATAAATTAATCAATTTATAACCACAAATAGCATTTTCATGTATTATTAAGTTGTGTTAGTAATAGTGATCATGTTACTCATCGATACCAAAACAAAAAGTACAAAATCAAGAGAACCAAGAAAAATCCATCGATAATCTTACATAATCATTTATTGATATACTTAATTGAGCCACAAAAACTATTCATCTTGGCAATGATAACTATTGTAACTTTGTTGGGCAAGTGCATATGTCTCATTCTCTCTAGATTCTCTGTCATGGGCACCATGTAATACGGTAGTTTGCTCCACCGGTGCAAGTAAAAGTGCTAGTTTTATCATCATATGCATAGCTATAAGCCTGTGGGCACTTGCCCTTCAAGAAATTAGAATATTTTGTGGGCGGGCAAGTCTGCGGCGAGCCAAAACTGCCGGTGCAACAATACTGCGGTTGATTAAAGGCCAAACAAGCACTCTTGCAACCAATCGTAGCCCCATTTAGATTCCTCACGGCTAGCTCTGATGGACAGTTTGCGTTCAAGTCGACCGGACAAGCCGTCGATCTACAGTTGGATCCACCTTGTGGAATCACAGAAACCGGCAGGTTGAAACCATCTACAAGGCTAACGTCGTAGAAATCTTGTCCACCGCTGCCGGCTAGAGTGAACTCTACTAGGGTTGCTGGTGGTTTTCCTCCGGCACCATTGCATGCAACTTGGCCAGAACCACAGTCTCCGCTCAGACAAGTGACCCTTCCAGAGTCTGTTGAGCAAAACCCTCGGGCCCAGAACCGGCCTGACCATGAAGCTGGAACATTGATAGTTGACGATGCACCGGAAGCTAGCAGAAACCCAGTCGTAGATAATTGAGGCCTACCACCGCCGGTCAACGTCGCCGGCCAAATTGTGTAGGGACAGTGGTTTATGATTGTGAATGTTACTGAATGAGCCCCTGCAATACAATTTGGGCAAAGAACTTGTCATTCTTCGTGTTGGGGGAACCTTTATATATAGCATATCCATGCATGAAGATTTCGAGAGGACATGAACAGTATTACTTGTGACAAACTATAAATGTGATGACTGTGTGACGTTTGCATGTTTTCTTAAGGGGACTTGGATATCTTTGTGCCAATATATTTTTTATTTTTTCGATCATTCATTATAAATTTAAGCGAGATCCCAATCTCATCAATGTTCGGTAGATCATCTATTATAGCAAATATCGGGAGAAAGTGAATCGAAAGGAATCTAAATCAGTTATAAGGGGATACACATGATTTTTCCTAATCAAGAACGTCAAAAATACATCAGTAATGAAGGGGAATGAAACTGGAATCTAGGTCTTTTATCGAAGAAAGGCTGCCCTTACCAAGAGTGCAATGCCTTGGCTTCATGAAATACATGCTTAATTGGTATGAACTTTTATGGAGTCCATGATTATATTTGCTAAGGAATGAAGCATCCATAAAGGTGGTTTGTTTACCAAACCTAGTNATGAAGATTTCGAGAGGACATGAACAGTATTACTTGTGACAAACTATAAATGTGATGCCTGTGTGACGTTTGCATGTTTTCTTAAGGGGACTTGGATATCTTTGTGCCAATATATTTTTTATTTTTTCGATAGTAGATCATTCATTATAAATTTAAGCGAGATCCCAATCTCATCAATGTTCGGTAGATCATCTATTATAGCAAATATCGGGAGAAAGTGAACCGAAAGGAATCTAAATCAGTTATAAGGGGATACACATGATTTTTCCTAATCAAGAACGTTAAAAATACATCAGTAATGAAGGGGAATGAAACTGGAATCTAGGTCTTTTATCGAAGAAAGGCTGCCCTTACCAAGAGTGCAATGCCTTGGCTTCATGAAATACATGCTTAATTGGTATGAACTTTTATGGAGTCCATGAGCATCCACAAAGGTGGTTTGTTTACCAAACCTAGAACTTACCAAGCGTAGAAGTGCCAATATATGTAGACAACCAAACTTACCAGAGAAGAAGAAAACAACAAAGTACAGAGCAAAAAAAATTCCAATTGCCATCACTGATTGATTTCTTCGGATTAGGGTTGAAGTGCTGGGATTTATATGGCATATAGCCCAGTCAGATGTGGTAACATAATCTGGATTTNAATGCCTTGGCTTCATGAAATACATGCTTAATTGGTATGAACTTTTATGGAGTCCATGAGCATCCACAAAGGTGGTTTGTTTACCAAACCTAGAACTTACCAAGCGTAGAAGTGCCAATATATGTAGACAACCAAACTTACCAGAGAAGAAGAAAACAACAAAGTACAGAGCAAAAAAAATTCCAATTGCCATCACTGATTGATTTGTTCGGATTAGGGTTGAATTAAGTGGTGGGATTAAGGTTGAAGTGCTGGGATTTATATGGCATATAGCCCACTCAGAAGTGGTAACATAATCTGTAAGCTTAGCAATACGAATAATTCTGGATTGTTCCAATAAATGTTGTTTATACCCTTCAAGGGATAAGAAAAACCCCCTCTGATTGCCTTACAAAATCTAGAAATGTAACCATACCATTCATTATGCAAAAATGGTAAATGTTTTATGCAAAAATAGAAAACAATAATAATGAGTTAGTTATTAAAGCTTCCAGCCACCATGAGGTATTGTTGCTGAATAACAAGGAACCGGTGCAATCTATAGCTTCAGCCTATGCATCCACTGCTGGTTGACTAGACAGACCCAAATACTGAATATGCGTTAAATTTTTTTGGATTGGGTAACCCTTTTCCTTCAAAATTTCCTTTTTTTTTCAATGGCTAGGAAAACTTGGGAAAAGAAAAGTGAAAAAAAAGTTAACCTCGACAATTGCAACTAAACAATGTGGTGGACACGTATTAATACTATCAAATAAAGCTTAAACCAAACAACTTTCGTCCCTGTTAATAAGGTTTAATAAGGGTCAACTACATGACTATTTTTGTCATTCTATAATTCCAAGAGTTATAGACTGTGTTAAAATTTGAACACACGTATCTTTTTTCAGTTATATCAATATATACTAATTTTGGTTAATCCCTCCTAACTCTTCTAATAATTGTGATCATTTCTCTATTCATTACAAGAAAAAAATATTAGGTATAACCGTTACACATCAGTATCACATGGTGTAATCGTCCACTAATAAATAAACATGTTTACGAGTGAGTCTTACAAAATTTCATAACCACTTAATCATGTAATATATAAAGAATACAATTATGCTATTGGGACATACAATGGAAACATAAAATGGGACTTAATGAGATGGCATTTGACGTGAATTTGTTACCCCATTAAAGTTTCTCCAACTAGTTTATTCAAATTCTGACTCGATTCTCTCATTTGGTCTCCTACTTAGGTTTGCCTCTTCCCGCCGATTACCATTCATTCTGTCTTCTGCTAGCAACCCATCGTTACCATTATTCTGTCTACCAACAAGCAACGAAGCTCCCTCTACATTCGAGACACGTCTTCTGCGATTCACTCAAGGAATCCAATCAACACAAAAAACACCATCTTCAGCGA
>CAUOFW020003047.1:118521-188821 GCA_963454935.2 Ilex paraguariensis | reverse complement strand
TCTGGATTTTTCCAATAAATGTTGTTTATACCCTTCAAGGGATAAGAAAAACCCCCTCTGATTGCCTTACAAAATCTAGAAATGTAACCATACCATTCATTATGCAAAAATGGTAAATGTTTTATGCAAAAATAGAAAACAATAATAATGAGTTAGTTATTAAAGCTTCCAGCCACCATGAGGTATTGTTGCTGAATAACAAGGAACCGGTGCAATCTATAGCTTCAGCCTATGCATCCACTGCTGGTTGACTAGACAGACCCAAATACTGAATATGCGTTAAATTTTTTTGGATTGGGTAACCCTTTTCCTTCAAAATTTCCTTTTTTTTTCAATGGCTAGGAAAACTTGGGAAAAGAAAAGTGAAAAAAAAGTTAACCTCGACAATTGCAACTAAACAATGTGGTGGACACGTATTAATACTATCAAATAAAGCTTAAACCAAACAACTTTCGTCCCTGTTAATAAGGTTTAATAAGGGTCAACTACATGACTATTTTTGTCATTCTATAATTCCAAGAGTTATAGACTGTGTTAAAATTTGAACACACGTATCTTTTTTCAGTTATATCAATATATACTAATTTTGGTTAATCCCTCCTAACTCTTCTAATAATTGTGATCATTTCTCTATTCATTACAAGAAAAAAATATTAGGTATAACCGTTACACATCAGTATCACATGGTGTAATCGTCCACTAATAAATAAACATGTTTACGAGTGAGTCTCACAAAATTTCATAACCACTTAATCATGTAATATATAAAGAATACAATTATGCTATTGGGACATACAATGGAAACATAAAATGGGACTTAATGAGATGGCATTTGACGTGAATTTGTTACCCCATTAAAGTTTCTCCAACTAGTTTATTCAAATTCTGACTCGATTCTCTCATTTGGTCTCCTACTTAGGTTTGCCTCTTCCCGCCGATTACCATTCATTCTGTCTTCTGCTAGCAACCCATCGTTACCATTATTCTGTCTACCAACAAGCAACGAAGCTCCCTCTACATTCGAGACACGTCTTCTGCGATTCACTCAAGGAATCCAATCAACACAAAAAACACCATCTTCAGCGATTCACTCCATTCGACTTTCTAATCACCTCATCTTGTATCATGTCAAATGGCCAAATTAAGTGAACATGCAGCGATCGAGATTGATGCAAAAAACCAGATCGACATGAACCCAACAAACATCATCTACGGTAACTTCTCAACTCTCTGATTTAAAGCATAAGAATACACTGATGATCCCCTAAATGTTGGCGAGTAAGATTAAACCAATCTACGACATTAGTTTTATTTTTTATTTTAATTTTTAGAATTATTTTTATTATTTAGAAGTCTTTGACTTATGGGAGTTTATTAGAAGCTATGAAGATTTCTTAGTCTTCTTGAAGTTATTTGGCGGTGGAGCAATTTTATTAGATTAGAAATATGATTAGTTTATTATTCCCATTATGAGTCTTATTAAGAAGTAATTTATGTTAGCATTGTTTTATGTTTTTAAGTGTTGGATTGTAGCGGCAGAACAATAGCTCCTTCAAAAGAAAAATATTGTTTCTTTGCTGCAAGTTTCAATAGCAATATTAGTTTATTTCTTATTTGTTTATCAGTAATGCTATGTAACAACATATTTTATTTAAACTTGTCAGATTTTTGCAAAAAGTTGGAATGTATAAGTTGAATTAATTAGAGTAGGATTTTAAGCATAGTTGTTGGTGTTGCATTCAAGTATATTTAATTTTAAGTAGTATTGGTTGTGAAAATATTATATTCTTTGTCCCTAAAAAGAGAATTTAAGTATATTTGATTTTATACTTTGTAGGAATAGAAGGAGAATCTTCTAGCAGCTCTTCACATATGAAAATGAAGGGGTTGAAATGGATAACCTAGTCAATGTAGACGAAAAGGGGGAAGAGCCTACGGTTGGGATGATATTTGAGAATTATGATGAGTTGGTTGATTATTACACAACTTATGGTAAGCAGTTAGAGTTCCGGTGAAAAAAAGATCGTCAATTAAGGGAGATGATTGATAGTTGAAATATATGATAGTTGGGTGTTCTTGATCAGGCACGTCACGAAGCACTTCAAGCAATCGCTTTTAAGTCGCATCCAAGCACTAAAACAGGTTGCAAGGCTAAGCTTACAACAATTATATGTACCAATGGGAGATGGCGAGTGAGTACCATTGTATTTGACCACAATAATGATTTTAAGTCCAAGCAAAGTTCGATTCTTTTGATGCAATTGGGTCATTAGACCACATAACTTTGATTCTTTTGATGCAATTGGGTCATTAGACCACAGGTATGTTGGAAAAAAATTTAAATATTTATTTGAACACGACTTCACTCATATAACGATGAATTATACGAGTTTTATTAATGTAAGCTGGACTCATTTTATATAGCATATATCCGTTAATTATAATCCCTTATTTTAAGGAAACACCTTTTAATTCCAACGAGAAATTATCGCACGTTATCATTTACTCCATAAGGGTATTTTATTTGTACTGACAAATGGACATAGGTTAAATGCCTTAGTTGTCTGTGTACTCGTTCATGGGATCAAACCAATTCGTAGTTTGGGGGTTTTGGAATTTATTTAGGGGTGTTACTATATCTAGTGTAGATGTTGGACTACTTATGTATCCAAAATGAAATTAAGTCAGTCGTAGTTTTTAAATTTTAAGAATTTAATTGGAGTTGATTTTGACTTGCCGTTATGCTCAGTGTAGATGTTTTGCTGTCTACACATTCAAAAAATGAAGTGAAAAGAATTTGACATTTATTTGAATTGATTTGGTCTTGCAACTGTGCTTAATTTAACTAGACTACTTATATATCCGAAAGAGAATTAAGTCAATTGTAGTTCATGAATTTTAAAAATTTAATTAAAGGTGATTTAAAATTAAGACTAAGTTTAGGCTAGATATTGGATTGCCTATATATCCAATAATGAAATCAAGTCAGACGAAGTTTAAAAAAAAAACTTAAAATTTATATGAAGTTAGTTTAGACTCGAAAATGAGCGCCAACAATTGAAAATGGCAGAGCCATTCTCACCCCTTAATTTAAATAAAATGAAAAATGATATTTAAGAGATGAAAATAACCACCCAATTGAAAAAGGAAAAAATAATGGGTGATTTTGGGATAACAGATAGGGCATATTTCAAAAATAATGCCCCAACACTATTCCGGAGAACGGCCAATGCAAGAAGCCATGGTCGTACCGATAGTATTAGGATAAGGTATTTGAACTAATTTATGTGCAACCTACAACCTGAGAATATCTTTTCATCAAATACATAATGGATCACTATATCAACATGAAATAAACATTCCATTAAATATAATGTGTGCTTACAATACTAATCGTCCTCTCTTAAAAAAAAAATTATCTCCGTCCTAGCTAGTAAAACTGCATGTTTCTTCTCCCCATTTTATGTCTCATGGACAGAACGTTACAAGGTAATTAGCTCCACCGGTGCAAGTAAAAGTGCTAGTTTTATCATCATATGCATAACTATAAGCCTGTGGGCACTTGCCCTTGAAAAACTTGGAATACTCCGACGGCGGACAAGTGTTCGGCGACCCAAAACTGCCGGTGCAACAATACTGCGGCTGATTGAAAGCCAAACATGCACTCTTGCAAGAAATCGTAGCCCCATTTGCATTCCTCACAGCCAGCACCGGCGGACAATTTGCGTTCACATCGACCGGGCAAGCTGTCGAATTACAGCCACCTGAGCCACCTTGTGGAACCACCGAAACAGGCAAGTTGAACCCATCTACGAGGCTGACGTCGTAGAAATCTTGTCCACCGGCGGCGGCAAGAGTGAACTCTACTAGGCTTGCCGGCGGTATTGCTCCGGCACCGTTGCAAGCTATTTGACTGGAGCCACAGTCTGCACTTCCACAGGTGAATTTTCCAGAGGAGTCAGTTGAGCAGAAACCTCGGGCCCAAAACCGGCCTGACCATGGAGCTGGAACGTTGATAAGTGATGATGCTCCGGAAGCTAACTCAAACCCGGTGGTAGATAATTGAGCGCCGCCACCACCGGTCAGTGTCGCCGGCCAAATTGTGTATGGACAGTGGTTTGTGATTGTGAATGTAGCCGAATGAGCCCCTGCAAATCAATTTGGACAAATCTCTAACTTAAAAATCCCCGAGAGAGGAAAAAAAATATATATATAACTTTTTGAAACCTTTACATATAGTAAACTCATGCAAGACAACAGGGAAGTCAACTATGCAAACGACACAAAATCGACACAAACTCCACATAACGTAGATAAAAAGAAGACAACTGACGACACAACAATATAGATAAAAAAGACAACACATAATCGACATAAATATGACACCACTATGATGATATTAAGGATAATGTGGGTTAAACATGATACAGATTTGCTGAAGAAACTAATTAATCTGGGAGTGGGCAGAACTTACCGGAGAGGAAGAGGGTGGCCAAAGTGAGGAAGAAAAGCACTGGAACTGCCATTTGTGGTGAATAGGATCTAGAAAAAGATTTTGAAAATCAAAGTTCTAGAGTTTGAAATAGTGGAGAAATTAAATTGGCATGGATGGTATTAAAGTTAACGAGTTAAATAGGTGTGCGGAGAGTTGTGAATTGTGATCTTATGAAGGGAGTTATATATGCATAATAAGCAATACCAAGATTTTAGGACATGTGACATTTTTGAATCCTTTAATTATGGCCTCAATCTTATTTTGTCAAATCTATTATTGTGTCTCTTGTATTGTCGACACAATTACCTAAATTGATTTTACAGTATTAAATTCCCTTCTAATTACCAAAAAATAGAATCTTCCAAAATGGTACATATATTAGTGAATTCAATTCATTTTAAATTTTGAAAATAAAATACCTTGTGAACATCTTCCAATAGTGATTCACCAGCAATTATCCGTGTCTGAAGGCACGGTGTTACTCGTAAATTAGTTACAAATATTTGATCATACATTAATGTAAAGTAAAATATAACATTGTAGTAAACGACGAACAAAATGAATTCGCTAATATTTTTTATAACATCAACCAACATGCATAACATTTATTTTTACATTAAATTGTTAAAATAGAGGAATGAGAGAGAGAGAGAGAGATTTGTTTGATTTAAGAAAAAAATTTGAGGGAATTAAATTATGGAATATCAATTTTAGAAACTATAAATTTTGAGCAATAAAAATATTTCAAAAGAGTTAATGTGCTACGTCAGATCAAACCAATTTGAGATATCAATAGTTTGAGATAACGTCGTCCATTAGATGATATTTTTTTTTTGTCATAAAACTATTTATACCACTATTTGTCTCCAAAATTCAAATTCGTTCAATTTTATTATATATATAGCTCATATGACGGGATCTAATGATCCTAAATTACAGGGTCTAACCAGTCTTATCAATCGAGGGCCGTAAAAAGAATAATGTCATTTAAATTTAAAAATTTGATCTAATTTATTGATTTAATAATAAAATTTCATTGGAACCATTGGATTAACATTAAATCTCAATATTTGATAGGATTCATAATCAATCCAAATATCATAGTAAATTAGGTCAATAATATCGTAAACGAGTAAATTTGTTTTTTCCCCATACATTTGGACACGTGACTCTAGTAGAGTTGTCTAATCTCCCTAGTAGTATGACATGTGAATCTAGTTAAATATTAAAAAAATTAATATTCCTTCGGTATAATTTTGATACAAGGAAGAAACTAAGATGACTTTGTTTACAAAGACTAGATCAAACAATAGTAAGCTCGTACAAGTTTTAAAGCTAAGTTTGAGTAACGGCAATTTTATGTCCGATTCTTACACTAACAATTGTCTCAGGGTACGGGTTAAAAGGAATAACTTTGATAGAATAAAATAAAAAAATATGTAGGGCTCGTATATCTCGTATTTGATAAGTATAAAATGTATCAAAAATTTCATTCAAATTTTATTCAAACTCGTTTTGAAAATTCAATTTTAACTCATCTGCATGAGTTAAATAAAATCCAAAAAGGGGTTGGGTTTTTTTTTGTCAGATAGGATAACTGATATAAATAACCAAATTGTCATGTTCTCCTCTCTCTCTCTCTCTCTCTCGCGACTGTTTCATCTTCTCCTCCTATTTTTTACATATTTGATTTTGTTTTCAATAAATTTGTTATGTAAGACTCTCTGTTTACATACCTCAAAAAGACCAAAACTTCTTATTCAACAAGAAAAAGTGAAAAACTAAAATAACTTTAATAAATAATAAATAATATTTAGTTAACTTTAAATAATAAATTATCTTTAATAAAATAATATCTTATTTATACTAAAATTAATTAATAATAAAATAACTAATTAATGGGAGCTTAACATAATATTGGATTAGATACATAAAGGGTAAAATAGTCAATAACACCATATTTTAATACCCTTCTCCACAGAAATACTTATGTTTTAAAAAGATAGCATCACTGTTTTAAAACTCGGCCAGTTGGGTTAACCCCGATAACCATCCACCCACTACCTCAACCGGGCCCAGTCTTTAAATTTGATCAATTATGTAATTATCCCGTCAAAGAACCATCGTATCTATCAAAACCCGACACAGTTAGTTAAAACCGGACGAGTCCTCATAATTCAGGATCATTCCATTTTATTTTTCAACTTACACAAATATTTAAATTTTATTAATGACCCACTTCATTTGACAAGCGCAGCCACACTGGTAAGAAACAGACTATCAAACCCAAGCTACTTTCAACCAGGGTGCTACATTGCTTTACAGTCTAATTATAGTAGAGATGGTTAGAGCTCTTGACTTGGAGTTCCGATGTGGGATCAATGAAATTGCTTGCTCTTTGCTTTTTTAAATGCCTTTTAGTATACCATGTGCATAAATCTCATATCAAATAATTAAAATAAATATAAAATCGGGACTCATTTTAATTTTCATGGCTATTTTAATATTTTTTATAATATTTTTAAATTATTTTTATTTTTTATTATATGACCAGTTGAACCAGTGACCAATTGACTTTGCAGGGTTAACGGCTGAACCAGATTTTAAAACTATGGATAACATATAGCCATTAAATCTTAACCAATCCAATAATAGATGAATTTGAATTGGATAGAAAATAATATTTTTTTAGATCTTCAATCTAGTTCAACCCTATCATCCAAACATACCCTCAAAGAACAAGAATCAAACTTCTTATTTATTTTACAAAACATGAAAAAAAAAAAACAATGCTATGATATATTTTGGCGACATAATTTGGCAATTTTATAATTGTGGTAAGTGGATTATTAGTGACCACAATAAATTTTATAATTGGAAATTTTTAATAATAAATTATATTATTTATTTAATATTCATAATATATTAAGTCCCCAAATTATATATACAAATTAGGTGCAAATAACATTAGTTACGAAAAAAAATACTAGACTGACAAAATAATAAAATAAAAATAGAAATCAATTGATGCAAAACTACAATAATAATAATTTTAATCCCATTTTTATTTATTTAAGATTTAAGATTTATTTACCATGTCAATCACCACTAGTTTGAGCTCTATTTTTGAGTCAATTTAACATTACTCAAAAGATATAATTTAATGACTTGAACCAAGATCTTGAGTCCCTTAATGGTGGTCCAAATGCCAATCATTTGAGGGGTGTGTGTGTGTGTGTGTGAGAGAGAGAGAGAGTGAGAGAGAGAGAGAGAGAGGTTGTGCCAAATATTTCATTAGTTCCTTCCCTCGTAAAGAGAGGTGAAGATCAAAGAGCACCTCCTCCTCCAAATGGTCTGATCATTTACATCCCTCCAAATTCTAGTTAATATTAACCACCAAAACTGCTTAAGCCCTAAATATAGAACCATAAATCGCATTGCCTCACAAAAAATCAGAGAAATATCACAGAAAAGAGCGAGATTACATATTCGAAATCCTTATATATATATATAATTTCCAAGCTCATTAATTACTCTCCAAGGCCTTCCTTGCCAACCAAATTTCTGTGCCAACGCCATGGCACTGCCTTTTCGAGCCCTTCTGTCTTCGTCTTTGTTGCTTCTTCTTCTTGTTTTGCTGCCTAACGTCCATGCAAATAATAACATTAAACCAATATGGAGGGGACACAGGTCCCCACTATTGCGGCCAAGGCACCATAGACCAAATTTCAAGCCAGGACCATGGAAGGGTGCTCATGCTACTTTCTATGGAGGGGCTGATGGCTCGCAAACAATGGGTACGTAGTATGCCTGCACGCATATATAGTTGCATGGCAGCATACAATAGATAGATAATGTTCTCGGATAGGGTTAATATGAGTTTAACACAAACCAAGATAGAGTTAATTAATTCTTAACATGATCTCACAAATTACATGACCTGTTAACATAAAAATAAAAGAGTAATACTATTTGGACTTAAAAATTTGATATAATTTTCTGACATAATGACGTGGTTTTAGCATAATCATTGGACCAACACTAAGTTTTAATGTTTGATAAATCCCACAATTAATCCAATGGTCATAGTGAATTATGTCAACAAATTAGGTTAATAAATTAGGTCCTAATAGCATTGCTCAAAATAAAAAGGTAGAATTAGTGTAAAACACAAATGCCTCGATTTTAATGCAATAAACCCAACCATATAATGTGTTGTTTCCTCTAATTTTTTCTTCTCGTGATCTGGTGTTGTCTGAATCCGTTAGAATTAGAAGATATTTAATTTGGTTTTGCTGCTAGAATGTATTTAAGTTTATAGGGACCTAGTGGTGGTGACTTTGATTGAGAGAACAATAGGATCCTCATGCATGTTGAGTTTCTAAATTATGGCATGTACATGTAAATCTAAACACAACATGATTAATGAACACGGCGTGTCAGTGTAAAGACATTTGAAATGATTAATGATACGAATTGTTTTAAGATTCCCCATTACCTAATACGACATGATTCAAGGGCCGTCCATGTGACAATTTTAACTGGCTTGCAATTAGACTATATCGTGTTCTTGGATTGAATGTTAGAAAATATTGCAGGGGGAGCATGTGGTTATGGAGACTTGAAACAGCAAGGCTATGGCTTACAAACTGCTGCATTGAGCCAAGTTTTGTTCAACAACGGGCAAACCTGTGGAGCTTGTTATGAAATAAAATGTGTGAATGATAACCAGTGGTGCAAGCCTGGGCAGCCTTCTTTGTTTGTCACAGCCACCAACCTTTGCCCACCAAACTACTCTCTGTCGAATGACAATGGAGGCTGGTGTAATCCACCCAACGAGCACTTCGATTTGGCCCAGCCAGCCTTTCTGCAGGTTGCTGAGTTTAAAGCTGGCATTATTCCAGTTCAATATAGAAGGTATATCGACCCTAATGAGTCTTAACTTGACTTGTTTGAGCCAAAATAACTTGATCTTTGAATATTTGGAGGGGTGGGTTTCATCGTTTCACTTTTGCATGAGAATTTAGTAGTATTTGCATTGGGTTATGGCAGGGTTCCATGCAAGAAGGTTGGAGGAATTCGGTTCACAATAAGTGGAAATCCTTACTTCACCTTGGTGTTGGTGTGGAATGTGGGAGGCGCGGGAGACATAACGAGCGTGCAAGTGAAGGGTGACAAGAACGTGAAATGGACAACCATGAAGCGCAACTGGGGTCAAAAATGGGAGACCAACACCGTCTTAGTTGGGGAATCACTCACCTTTCGAGTCAGAGCAAGTGATGGCAGAAGCTCAACTTCATGGCATGTTACCCCCAAGAATTGGCAGTTTGGTCAGACCTTTGAAGGCAAGAATTTTAAGTAGAATAATACATGAAGGCCATGATCCCCCTCCTCTTATTATCATCATCATCTTTTTTTCTTTTTTTTTTTAATCTTCTCATGAGTTAGGGCTTGTTTGGGTTGTCCCTAGAGCTTCCTGGGCATGGAAAAGTTATTGCACTACCATGCATGTGAGGGTTATTTTATAAATTATCTTCATCTTGTTTGAATTTATTTGTTACCCTCAGTGGCAATGATTGGTTATAATAACTTCGTGGGATTGGAATTTATTTGTGTAACTTAGTTATCACTAATGTTCGACGGACAAAATTTGAAGACATAATTTTGTATTCTAATATTTTGATTAAGGTTGATAATTGAGGTGAGTTTTGTGAGTTTGAGCTGAGTCTGTCGAACTCTTTTTTTTTAAACGAGTTTAAAATTTTGTTGAAACTCGGCTCATTTAGAAAATGAGTAAAGCTTGAGCCGAACTCGAGTAACTTGACTATTTTACATATAAACAAGCTCAGTTTTGCAAGTTCAAGCTAAGTATTTTAGAAACGAGTCTAAAAAGTTATTTAAGCTTGACTCGAGTTCTCCGAGCCCAAATCGGGTCCTATCCGAACTGAGTTCAAGTAACTCAGCTCAATTATCAACCTTCCATTTGATTGATAGAGGATTACATTTAATACTGATACCCACTGACAATCTAAGGATAGAAAGTAAGAAGGATAGAAAGTAAGAGGGATATAATTTCTATCCTTCAAGGAGGGAAAGTAGGAATAATATATTTTTCTTCCTTTGTGTTTGATTGGATGGATGGAAAATAAAAATGACCAACTTTTTTTAAAATTTTTTTATCTAATATTAGAGGTGACAATCGAGTCATGTCGTGTCAGATTCGTATTGAGTTATAAAATTATGAGTTTTTTATATTTCTTGTTCGCGTGTCAGGTCAATTTCAAGTTCGTATTAAGTTATAATCAAATTCGTATCATAAAATTGGTAGCAAGTTTGAGTCGTGTTATCGTGTTGTGTCGAAAATTTTCACCCCTAATTAAGATGAAAAAAATATTTTTTTAATTTAAAATTTAAAATTTTATTTTTTTATTATTTTTTTAAAATTTATATATATATATTAGGGTTTAGGGTTTAGATCTAATTACATGACTATCTCATTTAGATCTTCATTGAACACTATACCTAATATAGTAAATAAAAAAGAAAATGAGTATCAGAAGTCACAAATAAACTGGAATAGATGGAACATCATGAATCCTTGCTTCTATATTGCTAGGTGTACCTACAAAATGTTTGATTATAGTGAAGATAAGAGTATTAATTCCATCGGTTTTCCTTTACCTATTGTTTCATCAAAGATGGGCATGCCTTCATCATCCAAGACTATGACATATTGATTTATATTTGCATAAATCTCACTTGTATTAAATCTCTATTGCTTCAGTTTAGTAAATCACTTTTAATTTTGATCTACCCTTGTCAACCAGCCTTTGTCGCCCAATAGTGAGAGTCTAGATCCCTTTTGTAAGTCCTAGTGAGAGGTAGTCTTGGGAAGAAAACAACAAATCTGAGGGTTGTATGCTAAGGGGTATGCATAATGAGTCAAACATTAATAGTAATTTACAAAATTGAAAACATTTAGATTTAATAATGAGTAGATTATTCATGGCTAGCTCATCTAGATCTTCATTGAACACTATACCTAATATAGTAAATGAAGAAGAATATGAGTATCAGGAGTCACAGGTAGACCGGAGTGGATGGAACATTCCAAAAGTCTCCCATAGAGAAATCTATAAAACTAGTTGGATCTCAAAAGTATTGAATGAAGAACTTCAGGTAAAAACAAATGAACAAGTTTATTCCCTCAGTAAGAATGAAGAACCTTGTCAATTACTTAGTCGAGAAACCCTTAAAAAACATAGGACTAAAGGATTTAATTTTATACATTTAGGTTTAGTTAAAGTAGTAATTAAACCCTTAATTCAACCAGGAAAAAATGCAGCAGCTTTATTAACCTTAAGAGATGTCAGGTTTTTAGACTATCAACCTAGTATCTTAGGATTAATGGAGACTGGTTTTCACAAAAGACCAGTATACTTTAACTGCTTTCCAGACTTCACATTAAGTCTAAAATGCCCAAATACTATAATGGCTTTAACCCTAGGAATAAAACTCTCAGGAGGTATCATTAGGTTAGTAGAAGAAACCAGATCAATAGTATTAATCTATAGGATTTACTATATATGCATTGCCACAAACTTGAATGTGCATGCATTAAAGAAAAGTCCTAAAGATAGTACTCTTTTGATCCAACTTAGCACAAATCAATCAAATATCCAAGTCCCTAAGCAAATCCTTTGGAAGTATGTTAAGCTCCTAGAATCTTAGATAGTTAAAAATGAAAATTATAATAAGGAAAGTAAAAGCACAACCACAGATGTAGAGAACATCCAACAGTTATCTGATGGATTAGTAAGAATCTCCTTTGACTCTGCAAGATCCAGTAGATCAAGCAGATCATTTAATAAACCTATTCAAATTAATGAAGGTAGAAAATCTGAATCACATTCTAGTATATCTAGAAAAGATAAAGATTTAGCTAATGAGTTAGAAAGAAGATTTAGGTTAAAAGCAATCGATAATTCCACCTCACAGATTAGTAAACCATGTTACACTCCATGACAAAATGTCCCACAATCTAATCCTAGAGACGAAGAGAAAGAAGATGATTTCACCCCTTCACCTACGGTTAATGACTTATAGAGTAATGCCCCAATCAATCACCAACTACTCATGATTAGGAAAGAATCTAATATTTTGTTCATGCCTAACAAGAAAGAATTAGGAAAAGAATTTAATTCTAAAAAATATGAATTTAAAAGACAGGAATATTATAAAAAAATTTAATATTCAGCAACAAAGAGAAATAGCTAAGCAATGGATTAAGTTAATGCACAAAATAGAATCTGAAATTTCATTTTTTGATTACATAGAAACCCATCACAAAGAAATAAATGTTATTACAAAACACAAATGGAAAACAACAGAAAATTTCACAATAACCTCTAGTAGAAACTATCACCTTCAGCCACATGAATACTGAAGTAATAGTCCCACCTTTCAAAGTTCCCTCTAGTGAACCTGAAAGAAAAATAGTTGAATAAAACAATTTTACTAATTAGAGTCTAATCACAATAGGCAAATAGTTAGATAAAATTAAAACTAAAATTGACGAAATTAAACCATCTTCAAGTAAAAATTTTAAAAAACCTCTAATTCAATTACCTAAAGATAGGAGTAAGTTAGGAATAAAAGACAGTAAAAATATCTAAAAAATTGAACAACTTATGCAAAAGATGGAAGCTAAAACAGAATCATCCCAAGTAACAATTATCAACCAATATATATATATATTTATCATTGTATTTTTATATAAAATTAATGTATACATAATATATAGACAAACAAGATATATCTCAACACAAATAATTAACTTTTCATCTACTTTCTTTCCGACTTTGGTGAGTTGGAAGAAAAGTTAATCCATCAACTTTTTCATCATTTCTATTTTTCTTTTTTACCAAACATGATATTTTATTTATCCTTCTAACTTTCCATCCTTCTAACTTTCCATCTTTCTATTTTTCTATCATACCAAATGGAGTATAAATTCCAAATCATATGCCAATAGCATTGGTCCTTAGTTGTTACTTAGTACCCCCTTCAACCTGTCCTCAATCTAATGTAAAGTTAGCTGGCTTAAATTCACAAAATTTCTCATGGAGAAGAAGTCCAAAACATGTAATTCAATTTGATTGGTGATAATGGAACACGGAATGAAATAACCATTATTAGATAATGCTTATTCGATTGTTTGGTTGGTTAATTTCACTAGTGTATGAGTAGTTTACTCCATAATATGAAGTGGTATTATCCATCACCCGAACCACCAACACCCCCCACCTCTACCTCCACTTCCCAGGGCGAGCTCGGGGTCTCATGGCTAGAGTCTGGCTTTGGATTCCCAGGTCTGGGACCTGGGGTCTCATGATTCTAGTTGAACAAACTAGTAGAGTCAGAAATTGGAGATCAATTCAACATTAAACGGGAGTCACTAACACAATTAGTTGTCAAGTTCACGGCAACGTTGCCCCGAAAACTGGCAATTTGGTCGGATTAATAAAGGCAAGAGCTTACAAACTAGACTCGTAAGGCCTATTTTCATTGTTCAATCTTCTCTCTTTCTGCTTGGCTCGTGTCAAATGCTTGCCCAACTTCGATGGCTGCTGCACTATTAATATTCTGTCACCCCGTGGAGAAGCAATGCTACCATATTGACAAAAACATCATGAGAAAAAAAAAACACAATTAAATAAAACAGTACCCATCGCGTTTCTTCCAACGTTCAAAAATTGATTCACATTGAATATCACAGTACTCGTTACCACAAAAGCTGACACCTGAACGTCCATTTTGGGACATCTGACAAATTTCGAACAAATGAACAACTTCAAAACTATTTTTGCAAAAAAAAAAAACTTACAAAACTACAGACGATGCAGGTATGTTTTTCTTATGGAATCAGTTTACACCAATATCTCTGAAATGCCAACCGAACGATCCTCATTAGCAGAATTCAATAGTCTCCCACGTCAAAAGATACAGCTGGAATCGACCAAGGAAACTGTAAAAGAACAGCCATCTTCTGTGAGCAATTTACGAGCATGTATAGTTTGTATATCTGCAAAAGCAACCCATACTTGACTGCAGCTGGAAAAAATAGTAGACTTGCTACATTTTTCTTTCCCTTGCAGCACGCAGCAAATTCCACTTTCATTTCACGTTAAATACATCAAGGCTTCAATGATGTCTCAAAAGAACCGTCTGCACATCTACTAAGGGGTGTCATTTTTGCCCATGATTGTGGTTGACACCCCCACCGCTAAGAGCACTGAAGCATTTCCATTTACACCTACCATGACTGCAAATCAAGACCAAACATGTCCGTCACTTAACTTCTTTTGTTTCTTCTTTTTCCTCTTTCCTTCTTTCTCTGTTCTTGCTTCAACACCTGACTGTCGTGATCGTATTTCAAGTAATTTTGCTTTTGCATCTCGAAAGGGTGCATCTGACCTTGAAGCCATTAATTGCTGCGAGAAAATAAAAGCAGTAAAATTAAAGTTTCTAGTAGTTGATACAATCAGAACTGCCAGTATATATCATACTTAAAAATATGCACACCTTGAGATGATCCATCGCTGCCAGATTAAAACCAAGAGTGTCTTTGCATTCCTGAAATGATCCAAACATCATTTCATCAGCAAAAACATACCTACCTTCACATTTTGAGTTTTTTAGTGCAGAAAATATTACCAAGTATGTATGGCTTCTTACAGGTTCAGCACTTTTAAAAAACTACTCCTTTTTCTTAAGCAGCCAAAGAGGCTTTCATTTTGATGGAAAGCAACATAAAGTCATTTGAAATTTGGTCAAATGAAGAAGTCACCTAAACTTTGGCAATAATGAGATGTCCTTAGTAGGTGCAACAAGTCACATTAGGAAGACTACAGTTACAGCTGCAGAATGCAGGGGTCTAAGGGATGGCCATCCAAAGGCTTGGAGGCAGGAAATTAAAAAAAAATCAAGCGATAATGCCTTGAAAATCATGCATGTTCTTGTAGGAAAAATTAGAAGAGTTGACATTAACTGTGTTTCTATATGAAAGCAAATAAGAGTAGTTGATAGCTTGGTAAACAAAGGCCAGACAGTGGATGATTTTAGTGTTGGATTTAGTCAGTTTCGAGTCAGGCTACTTGTACTAAAGCAAACAATGTCCTACTGAGAATGTAATTGGGAAGCACATTAGAGGAATTTCGTTTCCTTCTTGGCTACTTGTACTACAAACTTTTATTAGATAGATTTCACAAAAAAAAAAAAAACCAAAAGAAAAGTTGACGCATTTGCCAAGAGTAAATTCTAAAGCAAACAATGTCCCTAAGAAGCCAAATGATAATATGCCAAAATTCAAACAAAAAACTGGAAGTCAAATGAAAAACGATTATCCTCCAAGAATGGACTCCCTGTGGACCAATGCTACTTGCAAATGATAGATATACACAAAATTAGAAGAAATGACAATTTTATTTTCAGGAATTGATTAGATCTTCCACACTGGGTCCCTTTTTTGAATACTCTTTGCATCCCGTACTGTTCTGAATAAGCAAGATAATTGAACTACTCAAAGTGGAGAGGACAACTTGAAAAATGCAAACCAATGATAACAACGGACACTTATTGCCACAATTTTACAAGTTCATATTTAGACATTCACAAAAAAATTACAACACCATTTCATTTATTGCACTAGAAAATAATAAACTCAATGTGAGGCCCATTTTTATTTTTTTGAAACTAACTTACAAGAGCAACATGCAAACATACGGACAAATTCCTTATCGTTCTTTAAATAGGGATAGATTTCACTAAGATGCCCCACGTTCTATAACTTACTTACAATAGCGCTATGATGTTTGAGAAATGACATTGAGACACATGCAGGAGATTTTAAGCGGAAATCATTAAAGCAATGATCATTTCACCGTTATTTTACCGATTAAACAATCATTGAAAAAAAGAACATATGCGGGATTGGAAAACTAAATTTGGTTGATATCAGCACATAGGGGGTGTTTTGGTCACAACAGACAAAAGTGAGAGGATCCTTGCGTCATTTCTTAGTTGTTAATGGGCCTGCATATCCCTTTGTCAAAACTCAGGAACGGTCAGTGTAATTCATCCTTATCTTCTGTATTTCTAGAAGATGTTTATCAAAAGTGAGTTATATAGTTTCTGAACAATGTAAAGATGCAAACGTGACCAGTTGAAATGTAATATGAAACTGACTCACAAATTACCTTGACTCTTGCATGAAGAATGTCTTTTAGAAGAGTCAAGACGGGTCTGGCAGCTGCAGTCGTAACCAGTTGGTTGTGATGCAATTGCAATAGCAATGTAGCGACCCTGCAGACAAGCTCTACCTGCAGGTATAATGAGCAAAACAAAGCAATCAGTAAACCTACTTGATGTAAGCAGCAGAAGAAAATGCACCTTATGCAATATTCAAATCAGGAAACAAACTTGCAAACAATCTGCCTCACAAATAAAACAAATATAAAGGTTTGACGTCTTTAATCACAGATTTCAAAGCCAATTTAAGAAAACGTAAAGGTCTAAGGAGGCCCCTTGCAACGTAAAGAGCACTAACCTCTTAAATTACTCCCTGGACTTAAAGTATAGCAAAAAGGGCCATTTTCATTCAACAAGCTGTGGATCAAGAAAAATTCTCATATTCCAACCAGGGTGGATGGTAAGCACTAAACAGGTAACGCGGAGACATGACTACCTATGAAACAAGAAGAACCCAGCATGCATCCTCAGCCATCAGGAGGGATGATCCATCTATTAATCCCAGATCACTATTCCATAGCATTACTTATAAAAGCATTGACCTGGCATCGAAAGACTAATGGGTTGGCTGAAATAGTACTTGGAATCTAGATTGCAAGTCATTCAGAAGATAATGGGCTGCACTCTATTATCAAAAGCCAGCCCATTATTTTTCAGTCTAGGATGACTATCACCATAAGCAGGAGAACGAGAGCTTCTACCCATAGGTATGCAAAGAAGGCACAGGACATGCCATGGACGTCACGCAGTCGAGAAGGCTCAAATTCGAGAAATCTGCAAATTTGAACTCCTAGCCAGGCAAGTAGTACAGATTTTAGCAACATGACATTCCATGATGCGAAGCTTCAGACTTTCCTCAGCTCGGAACAGAGACAAGATGACCCAAAAATGACTCAATACATGAAATTATTACATCGAAGCTCCTGAAAAAATCAAAAAGATCCATTCCAAAGTTTTGTGCAAGAGATAATGTATGGTCGTTAAACAATTCTTGCTCACAAGTTTATTTAAATGAAGCAGTTTCAAGAGGTCATCTCACATCTGATTTTAATGCAAGGAGACTAGCAGTAATTCTTAACTAAAGCAAAAATGGAGCTATCAGGCCTCCATAAACTTGCTAATGGAGAGTTCAATCTGGGAAGGCTCAAGAATTGAGATGCATATGACAGACATCCAATACGTTTGTAGTGCACATAGTTTAACCTTATCAGGAATTGAGGCCCAATCCTTCAAGTAAGACAAAAGCTTCAAAGCATCTGAGAATGGAACTGCCTGCAAGAAACTTCTTGTTTAGAAATGCAGTAGGATGCCCCAATGGGGTGAAAATTCTCTTCAACCCCCCAAAAAAATTTTAATTCAACTAAAATGGACAACTTCAAGCTCCCTCAGCATATGATACAGCACCACTCACATACCAGCAATGTCTGCTCCAAATCATTGGTGTGAACATTTGAAAGCGCACGAAGAATGTAATCAGATGGAGAAAGCCCAAGCATAAGAATGTTTGGTTGGAACTCCGCCACTTTTCCCCTTGTTTTCTCCTCCTGAAAATTGCAAAACATATCAATTCACCTACGAATGTTCAAAATCAGATTCCAGATGTCCACATAGTTTGTCACCAGTGAGAATTCCATTACTAGTTACCTACTCCAGAAATTAAAACCTCCAGAATCCTTATTCGAGCAACATTTGGAATTTAAGAAGATAACAGGATAAAATTCATAACTAACACATGCGTTAACCAAAATTCAGCCATACGATCTAACAAATTCAGGTTAAATGCAGGGTATGAAAAAGGAAACAACAAAGAGTTTTCCAGTAACGCCCAAAATCCCTCTTGGAAGGCATTACTATCTATACACATCCAAACCATGAGATCAACTAATGATATCCATAAATAAGTTGAAGTCAATTCATCATTCATTGCAGCTAGAGCATAATCCAAAACCAATATATGCAATATTTGAAATTACAACCAAAACTGAAGTAGTATTGTTCCAAACAGTAACAAAAGAATGTTTACTACATCATTCCAAACCAACACAATCAAAAGATAATCTTTTATGATAAAATCTCTAAATATCCGCCTCGGGATCTACATCACTATCTTCCCAATTTACGTGCCCATCTAATCTCAACTCCTCTAATATGTAATCTGAAAAAAGATGGTTGTAGGGAGTGAGCACTAAGCTCGGTAGGAAAATCCTCCCAAAAACAAGCAAGGTTTTGAAAACATATAAAACTGGTCGGTCTCACTTTATAAAATATCATATACAACTTTTTAATTAAAACAATGAAAATTTATCAAATCTCAAGTTTAAACTAAGCACAATCAAATAAATGAAGTATTAAACCAACTTTCAAACAATAAATTATTACCAACACTGTCTTTCAAGTACGCAGTAAGACTATCATGAATACCCACACTGAGAATATCCTAACCCACACATACAAACCCAATTCTCGCAAGAATACATAACTATAGAAAGGGCATATACCAACGCATCGACAGTGACGAATCCAACCAAGAATAGTATATTAACCCCCAGCCTCGATACCCATGAGAGAATAGTAGTTTGATCCTTGCGAGGCACCGATCCCACTACGAGTGGGAACCTTCAAACCCCTCGGGGTAAAAAATGCATCTATCCACTGTACGATAACCAGTCAACGGTAACCTATGGTTCATCAAACCACCCATACAAGGGATAATAATATTCCGAACCAATTCACCAAAGCAAGTGTAATTCAAGAACCATAATTTCACAAGCGTTTTCCAAAAGAACGATTCAATAAACATGCAAGCGATCATCAAGAAACGTAATATTATTGTTCAAAACCAAACACTAGATTTTCAAATGAAGAACAAGAGAAAAATAGTTTGATAACAAAAACTTCAATAGACCTCCTTCTATTTCAAATGATTTTCAAAACCAAACTTGAGGTCTAGGAGTTTGATAACAAAAACAATAGTTTCATGAATATAAAACATAGACCTCCTTTAAAAACATTATATAACTTGCAAGGAAAACAAGATTCGATGATTACATATTATATTTATAGGATTTATAATCAAAACATACATATAAATTAATCCTAACCTCAATGAACGAGTTTATGAAGAAATCTCTACCTTCAAATCCGATGTTTGATGAAACCCTAATACTTTGATCCGTCTCCTAAGCAAAAATCCCTTCAAATCCTTGGGTTTCCTCCTCATCTCTTGCTCTCTAGGATTTTCTAGGGTTCTAAACTGATAAAATATGGCTAAGGAGGCGTCCTTAGGTATTTATAGAGTTATCATTTGAACAGGAATCACAAGTCTGGTCGATGTTAAAATTACACCGGCGTTCGAACGTTGCAAACTCCCAATATCTCAATTTCTACCAGACTTTTTGTTAGGCACCAAAGTACTATGACTAGCTAACGTTTGAACATGATTTGCGTTCGAACGTGAACCCAGTTTCCTGCTTCAACTTCGAGTCCAATTTTGACCTACTTAGAAATTAATTCATGAAATCTTTGTCAAATACACTATTGTAACTCTTGGGATCTAGTTTCTTCTGTCAAAATTGCTGGTCAATCTAATGTCAAACTAAAAAGTTATGGATAAATTACCAAGGCAGCATCTAGGTATTTATAGGGTCAGCTTCCCAAGATTCGAATCACTCCTAATACACCCTATATCCCTATTCCTAAACCACTTATTATTCATGCAACACGTAATACACAATATGCATTATTTTAAATACATGGGGGTTTACATTTCCTCCACCTACAAGACATATCTAACCAGATAAACTAGAATAATTGTCATTGCTTAAACTTCATTTGAGACTGAGTTCTTCCTTTGCCCCCGCGTGGGTGCCAGGGAGGGGGGGGAGTTAAATAGCAGCACAATATCACTGGAAATAGAAGCAGCAAAGCAAACCATCATCTGGAAATGATTACTGGAAGAAGATGGTGCAACTTCCAGAAACTCATAACCCGAGATATGGATGTAAAGCTTATCTAATTTTTGAAGATGATTCGCATAACCTCAAAGCTCTACCAGTAAGGCAATAACATCTTTTCTTTTCAGAATAATAACATTAGAAAGAACACAAACTAGAATAGATACAATTATATAAAATATTCCCTTTCAGGCATATAACATCATGGAAGGAGTAAAATAATGAATCCCTTGTGTGTACAGTTGCCTTAATTCAACTTCCATCTTTAATTGCTCTTTCCTGCCCACTATCCTTTCTTTGATAATTATCAGCTCACGTAATGCAGCGTCATTCAATTCTGTCAGGTCCACCAATCAAGGGCTGCATGCTCAACCTTCAATGCATGGAACTTAGATTGCGTATCTCGCTGCTCACACTTGGGGAAAAAGACGGTCACTAAAAATTACCAGTGGGAATGGAAAATACTGCTTAGCCATTTCCAAAAAAAAAATGGAAACTGAGTCTCAAGTTGGTGAAAAAAGAAAGCTTCACATGCAACCACTTTTACACAGCAAAGCTGCAGTGCAGTTGTAAAGGTGTAAACCCTTTGGCTGTCCACTAGAATTTCATGCCTTTGCAGACAATAAAGGAAAACCTAATGACATGTAACCAAACAGATCCAATACTTGTTAGAATGCATGTTAAAAGGTGGCCAGGAGAGATTATAAAAATGAAAACAGAAAAATCAATAAGTAAAGTGAGCATGGTATACATTCTACTCATTCCACAACCTTCCAGCTTATGGGTGACAAAAAACTCAATGGGTATAGAACTGTTTTCACACAGTTCTATTAAAAGATATAAGTCCTCATGACAATCATATCCAAACACAGCAATCACTATATATCATTTGAACAGCATTTCACGCTCCTATACACTTATTTTCAGTTGCATACCTCATATTCAGCTATACGCTTCAATTCTGCCTCTGCCATATCTAATGCTTCAATAATTGAGTCAGTTGCAGTAAGCGTTTCTTGTGTTTTCTTCCCTGCTAAGGCCACAGCTCCCTCGTATGGAAGTTCTTCCTTGGGTGCGTACCGGTTTTCCAATGAAGTGTCAAGGTCGGACTCAAACATCTGTTCTAACCTTTTCTCTTTCTCTTCCTGCAAATTCAAAACATGCAATTCATTGTATGGGGCAACGATGACAGTAAAGCTTCATATCTAGGACTCATTAATGGGACCATTTGGGAGGTATGTTGACTGCAAATTTTTTGTCCAAGCAAAACCCTTTTAGCATAATAGCAGAAACTAGAAAGCAATACCTCAATGAAAAATGGTTCTTCAGTACGATCCCAACGGCGTATGGATCGGTCATGAGATCCTGTGACTAGAAAATCACCACGGTTGCTGATAGAGAGACACCAAACCTCAGCATGGTGACCTTCAAGAGTTAAAAGCAGCTCAAACTTATCAGCATCCCAGTATTTCACAAGGCGATCTTTCCCAACACTGAACATGTAATGCGTATTGCGTACAAATCTCACTGACATAACACTGACATGGAAAGAGCTCATCAGAATGGCATACCAGCTTTACCTATACATCCGGACTACAAAAAAAATGAGTAATATGACAGTTTTTCTAATTGATGAAGCACCTGTCAGCATGAGCGAAAATGGATTTATGGCAGTCACCAAAATCCAAACCCCAGATCTTCAAATTTTTATCGGCAGAGCCACTAACAATCAAATCTCCATCAGATGAAATATCCATACATAGCACAGGCAGCTTGTGACCATATAATGAAAGGAAAAATTTAAGTGAATCCATGTAGAAAACCTGACAATATAAACCAGTGGGATTATCACCAACAGAACACTTTGGTATTCAAAACTAGACAGACTTTGTAAACAATAACTAATCCATTCAATCATGGAACCCAAAATATAAATAAATACATAAGAAGTAAATACATACTTAGCCTTCACATTCATCCATAAAAGAATGTCATCTCGCCTACAATGATCTTAGAGAGTTATACAAGCGGATGACCCAATCATTTTATAGCCACAAGAGGCCACATTTTTTACAACTATTATATGCCGCAATCACATTATCAAAGAATATAATACTAAGCCTCAGTATATCAGGCCTTGTCACACCACCTTGAAAGGCATGTTCCACAATATACTTGCATCACTATATTCAAAGAGCACCTGTGGGTCCCACCACATACCATTAGCACATTGGCACACATCTAATCAATAATAACTAACAGATGGGTGCATAATCAATAGAACTGGAGGTTTGGTCCCTGAAGGCCGGCTGTTGGTAGGTTGTTTCAACCCCATGGACAATGTTGTCAAGGCTTTGGTTGAATAAAGGATGACAAAGGACATCAGCAGCAACTAAAAATTACAAAAGAAGGCTCAAGTTCTCAAACCGCGGCATATCACCTACTTGGGAGGTCTATTATTTGTGTCTAAGATTCTTTACTTTTATCCCTCAATTGTCCTTTAAATTTTCTTCTATTTTCCTTGAGAAAAAAGTTGTCCTAATTTCTATCGCAGTCACTTATGTTCTCTTAAGCTTTTACGCTATGGCAATTTGGTTTTTGTTATTGGGGCTATGGAGGGGGTTCCCAAGTTGGCCTTAGTCAATGGGCGTCAAGCTATGTGGGCCAACTAAGTCCAACTGAGAGTAAAATTCACAATGTCAATACTCCAAGTGTCAGTCTTCAAAATCAACTTGGGATCCAAGATATTTTGGCACCAAGTTATTCCAGGTTTCCAAGTCTTATCCATTTATTTATATGATGTCTGAACAACTAGTCCAAAACCCCAAACCTTATCCTACAGGCCCAAACCCAACCATACTCAGCCCCTTAAGACTTCTTTACTGTAGCCTGTCTATTATAGTGCTGAAGCTTAAAGATCCCGCATTATTAAACGTTAAAGACACACACAATAAGCTTTTGTAATTTCCAAGTAGTTAATATATTTAGAGTCAAAGCTACTTGTCACAAGAACATCACGATAGAAATAATAGCAAGTGTTAACATTGTTTATTGTGCAGTCTTTAAGTAGGAGACTTTGATTCCATTAACAAATTAGATTAACTTGCAATGGAGTCTAGTATTCATTTTGTAGTTTAGTAACACAATTGTCAATACCGCTCCAAAAATAACTGATGCTGTTTTTACTAGAACTATCTTCTTACCAGTGTAATTTTATGGGAAAAAAAGAGATTTCACTTCACATACAAGGATAAAATCTCATTCACAAGTAGATGGACTAATATTTCCCAATCATAATCTGAAATATCCAACACCAGGGAGGAAATGCACTTTTTTCTAAGCAAATAAGTATAAAACCCTTATAGTAAGCACAAGTGAGAAGGAAAGACCAATGAGCCTGTCTTTCACCCCATGCATTTTCTGAGTACTTCTAGGTGAAGCTGTTGGACTTGGGGCAATATGTCTCCCAATTCTATTTGGGCCTTGATTTGTAGATTGGTTGTGCTAGAGGCATCAGAAAGGATAATAGGTCATAAACCCATGACAGGATTTGCATACCATGTGCCTATACTTCACCTCTAGTGTGGATTATACAACCTTACAAACAAATCCCACCACCTCAAGTGCAGCCAACCTGGTCTTCCAAAATATCTTGTAAATTTAGTTCCATGGAAACTTTAATTCCAAAGGAATGCTCCAACCAACTAAATAAACTGAATTCTCTCTCCGGCTAGTTATTATACCATCAAAATGCATAATTTCATTTAAATACTACGAGCCTTGTGCGGTAATAAAAATTTACAACCACCACGAAATGCTCAAAACTAAACCTGCAAACCATAGAAACGAATAGACGTGTGGTCAAACAAACAAATTGGAAGAATAATTACAAAATTGTTAATATCTTGTATACAGTGTGTTAAGTTTGGAGGATTAACATCGTATTAGAGACAGAGAGAGGTTAAAAACTTAACCTATCTCTCATACATCACTTGTATTTATAGTTAACCTACAATAATAAGAATTACACATTTAACCTCTTACTATTAACAATTTACACATACTACCCTACTATTCTTAACACTCCTTCTCAAGTTGGACTATATATATCATAAAATCCAAGCTTGGAACAAATAGCTGTAAGACGTGTACGACTCAATACTTTGGTAAACATATCTGCAAGCTGATTTTCGGATTTCACAAATGGAGTTGTAATCTCCCCAGCCACTATTTTGTCCCAAATAAAGTAACAATCAACCTCAATATGTTTGGTTCGCTCATGAAACACAAGATTGACAACAATATAGATAGCTGTCTGGTTGTCACAGAACAACTATAAAGGAAGTTGAACTGAAAACCCAATTTCCTGGAGGAAGTGTAATAGCCAAGTCAACTCACAAGTCGTATGTGTTATTGCCCTATAATCAGCCTCAACACTGGATCTTGTTACCACGGGTTGTTTCTTACTTTTCCATGAGACAACATTCCCTCCTAAGAGAGTACAATAACCAGTGGTTGATCTCCGATCAGAAGGAGAGTCAGCTCAATTAGCATCTAAGAAATCTTCCACTCTAAGATGTCTATTAGCTCGATATAACAATCCAAGTCCAAGAGCTCGTTTGAGATATCGCAGAATACGAGTAACTGCCTCCCAATGTGGTACTCTAGGACATCCCATGAACTGACTTATTATACTGACTGCATAGGAAATATCCAGTCGAATAATAGTGAGATAATTAAACTTTCCAACCAATCTGCAATACCGACCCGAATTTTTAAACAATGTACCATCATTAATCAATAATTTCTGATTCAGATTCATAGGAACATCAATCGGTCTACCACCTAGCAAACCTGTTTCCTCAAACATGTCAAGTACATATTTCCTCTGGGATAAATAAATACCCTGTTTAGATCGAGCCACCTTAATACCCAAGAAATACCTGAGTTTTCCCAAATCTTTAGTATGAAATCGATCTTGTAAGAATATTTTTAACTTGACAATCCACTCAAAATCATTTTCCATAATCACAATATCATCTATATAGACCACCAATAGGACATATCCAGCATCTGTCTGTCTATGAAACACAGAATGATCTGTCTGACATCGAAGGAGACCAAACTCTAAAACTGCATCTGAAAACTTACCAAACTATGGCCTCGGTTACTACTTCAAATCATACAAAGATTTCTTTAACCGACATACACTCTTACTATACTCCCCCTGAGCAGTAAACCCAGGTAGCTGCTCCATGTATACCTCTTCAATCAAATCACCATGTAAGAGGGCATTCTTGACATCTAACTGAAACAAGGGTCAATCAAGATTAGTAGTCAAAGAAATCAAGATACGAATAGAGAAAATTTTGACAATAGGAGAAAAAGTTTCCTTATAATCAAACACCATAAGTTTGAGTAAAGCCCTTTGCAATAAGCCGGGCTTTGAGACGCTCTACAGAATCATCAGGATGAAATTTAACAGTATACACCCAACGACAGCCAACAGTTCGTTTACCAGAGGGTAAAGGAACGAGATCTCAAATTCTATTATGATGTAAAGCATCCATCTCCTCCTCCATAACTTTCCTCCAACCCGGATCAGATAATACATTCTGTAAATGCTTAAAAATAGATATAGCAGATAATTGGGAAGTAAAACAAAAAAAGACAAGACACAAGGCATCATATGAAACAAAATGAGATTTTGGATGATTAATAACACACGAACGAGTACCTTTACAAAGAGCAATAGGTAAAGAATCCAAATTACCTGATATACCAAGATCAGAAGACGGAAAGGAAGGCGGTACGGACACCTCAGTCGATGGGCGCGGACGGTGAGAGTAGACATAGAGAGGTAAAGTAGATGGTAACACAGTGGACAGCGGAATATCTGAAGATGAGGAAAGAGATGGTGATACAGGAGCGGATCCAAAGTCCAGATCCAAAGGCTGAGAAGGAACTGGAAAGTATGGAATAGATTCTTCAAACGTGACATCAGCACTAGTAAAGTATCGGTACAGAGAAGGACTATAGCAACGATATCCCTTCTGCGTGCCGAAGTAACCAAGAAATACACATTTGGTAGCTCGAGGATCAAGTTTGTCAAACCCAGGACCCAAATTGTGAACATAACAGATACAACCAAAAGTTTTAGGAATCAAGGAAAATAAGAACTTACCAGGAAAAATGATAGAATATAGACTTTGCCCATTTAACACAGAGGATGACACACAATTAATAAGATAACAAGCAGTAAGAACAGCATCACTCCAATAATATCGAGAAATATTCATCTGGAATAACAGGGCACGGGTGATTTCCAACAAATGACGGTTCTTGCGTTCAACAACACCATTTTGTGGAGAGGTAAGCACAAGAGGTCCGATGAATAATGACAATTTTACTAAGATACATTAAAAAATAATCAGATTTATATTCCTGAGCATTATCGGAACGTAAAGTACGTATACGACAACCAAACTGAGTTTTTATTTCATTACGTAAAGTCGCAAATATGGAGAATAATTCAGACTGAACTTTCATAAAAAATAACCAAGTCACACGAGAATAGTCATCCACAAATGTGACAAAATAAGGATATTTATTAGATGATATATTTTTTATTAGACCCCATACATCATAATGGACTAAACACACGATTATTGACTCTAGACTGAAATTACACACGGTGATACTTACTAAGTTAACAAGCTTCACAAGACAAAGACGACACAAAACAAAGACTGGAAACTTGACGCTTCAGATTCTGGAGAGAGGGATGTCTAAGACAATAATGTCATTGAAAAGGAAACAACGAAGTCTGTAGTGCCCGAATAGGTGAATCAAAGTCGAGGTAATATAAGCCACCATCTTCATGTCCCGTATCAATCTTCTTTTTCGTCTTGAGATCCTGAAAGACACAATAAGAGGGATAAAAAGTTACAGAACAATTGAGAGAACGAGTTATCTTGCTAATGAAAAGTAAACTAAAAAGAAACTGAGGAACAAATAACACAGAAGATAGGGACATATCAGGACTCAAGTGAGTAGTCCCCAGACCTGAAACTTGAGAACAAGTACCATTAGCAAGAGTAACACTACGTGTGGAAGTAACAGACTGATAAGTAGAAAAAATATTAGACGCATCAGTCATATGATCAGAGGCGCCAGAGTCTATGATACAAAAACTGTGAGTGTATGAAAGCCGCAACAAAGGTGTCTTCTTGACAAGAAACCTGATTCACAGTACCAGAAGGTTTTCCATGTAAATCCAACAGAAATCAACAGTATACCCTCCACGACCACAATGAATACAAGAATGTGGTCCACTACGACCCTCGCGACCACCCGTACGACCTCCTCGATCACCACAACCACCTCGATGACCATCACTACGACTACTAGGAACTACAAGAGCTGAGCGATTAATGAAAACACCATGATTGATACCTGAAGTAGACAAAGTAACACGTTGTATGCAAGAGAAAACCTCAAGTAGTGAGAGAAGAGTAGAGCCACCCAAAATCTGAGAAAAAATACCCTCATATTCAGGTTTCACACCTACCAAAAACCTAACAACATTTATATCCTCATGTTGCATCTGCTAAACTGCTACATCAGTAGTAAATGGATGGTAGGTCTTCATCTTCTCACAGACTCCCCGAACGTGAGAGTAATAATCCTCAATACTCAAAGTACTCTGTTCCAGCCGAAAATACTCCTTGCACACCTCATAAGGTTGGGTAAAATTGTCTATACCAGAATACATAGTGACCAAGTGATCTCATATCTCCTTGGCAGTGTCAAGGTAGAGCAGAGTAGAACTAATACTAGGCTTAATGCTATTTAATAGTAAAGAAATAATCTAAACATCCTCTTGTTCCCACTAATCATACCCAAGAGTGTCTTCTTTGGGTTTAAGATTCACCAAATATTTCTTAAATCCTTTGTCTCGAATAAAAACTTGAACAGATCGAGACCATAAAGTGTAATTAGTCCCATTAAGTTTGACAGAGGTCATAAGACCATTAACAAGAGTCAGAGGAGGCAAAGATGGAGTAAGGGACCTAGTATCTTGCTTGGGTTCCATAATAGTGCAGCAAATAGCAAACAAAGTAGCTGCTGCAAGTACCAGGAGAAAAGAATGTTGTTGGAGAACTAAACCGGAAGAAAGGAAGCAGCTGGAGTACTGAACCGGGCTGGAAAATTGGGTTAGACCACTAAACCAGAATGGCAAAGTGGGTTAGACAACTAAACCGGACCCTCCTACTTGCTGGAATGCTGAACCGGGTTGGAAAACATGGCAGAACCACTGAACCGGACCCCTTCTACTTGCTGGAATACTGAACCGGATTAGAAAATTAGGCTTAACCACTGAACCGGACCAGTAAGGCTCTCTGGACCGCTGAACCGGACCGGTTAGGCCCTCTAGACTACTAAACCGCCCTGAACCGTGATCCGATCTAGATGAACCATGGCTGGACCGGGATTGGACTTAAAACAATTTAAGTCAGCTTGACTCGATTTGAACCAGATCCAACGCTCGGATTGGATCCTGTCTTCTTCTTCGCTGATTAGGGTTCCAAAAGGACCCTCTAGTCTACGACACATCACACACCACAAGAGACGACCACCACTGCCACCACACAAAAGGACTCTCTAGTCTGCGACACAGCACACACCACAAGCGACAACTACCACTGCCACCACACACCACAGCCACCACAACCACACCATTACTATGAAGAGTACTACTCGACGGTGAACCGAAGCCACATCACCACCACAAGCAATCACGCCACCACACCACCAGGGGCCACCACAACACCACCACCACCACGAACGATGCAAGTGGGTGATGAACAGAGACCACACGATGAACAATGTTAATATATGTAGGATCGTTTGTGCTCTGATACCATGTTAAGTTTGGAGGATTAACATCATATTAGAGACAAAGAGAGAGGTTAAAAACTTAACATAACTCTCATACATCACTTGTATTTATAGTTAACCTACAATAATAAGAATTACACATTTAACCTCTTACTATTAACAATTTACACATACTACCCTATTATTCTTAACACAGGGGACCTATTCCTATCTTCGAATTTCTCCAACATATGATTTTGTGTCAATTTGATTATTTTTCTTTGAGGTTCACAGGGGACCTAGTTTCAATACTGCAGATAGAACATTTACGTTGGATCATAAGGTTCAATCCACAGACAGAAACATAGGGACCTCATTTTGCTTCCCTGAAACAATTTCAAAATAAATAAAACAGAAACGAAGGAACACAGACATAAAAAAAATCTGACCTTCACTGTGCAATCCAACAGGGCAACAGCAATATGTTTATAATCAGGGCTCACAGCAACCACAAGAACATCATCATTCATTTTCAGATTCCTCACATGAGACACTGTTAGGTGCTTAGAATCCTGTGAACCGGACAGAATAACATATTATTACTAACAAAACATATATGGAGCTTCCCTGTCAGCAGTTACAAGGACATTTCCAACTACAAACTGCAATGATTGTCCAGCACTATATCAAAATAAGTCATTGATACGAGAGGGAGACGATAGATGCAAAAAATAAACCAGTAAAAAACAAAGGAACATGCCCATAATTTTTGACAGAGTTTCGTCAGTTAAATCACACACCAATGACAACCACTCTGACTCAAAAGAATGTGGAAGCTTAGCAACACTGCCATTTGCAGTAACCCAAAATATGTGACATGATAATTGCTATATCTTCTAATCTGAAGCCAAAATTATGAGTACTAATCACCATTTTAAAATGACATAATCATTTCCAAGTATCTTCAATTACTATTGAGTCCACATATTTTAAAAATAATTCATAAGAATTCTAGGAAAGAAAGCTAGATGAGTAAAATAACCATTTCCAAGAATCAACAAATGAATTACTATTGAATTCACATATAATAAAAAATAATTTGTAAAAAATTTAGGAAAGAAAGCTATAAGAGCTCATTTTGCTAATTGGCATCACTTTCATCTTAGAAAGTTAAAACATATCATTCCAAATAATGATGCCAATAAACACATACATAGAACAAATGAATTACTATTGAATTCACATATAGAAAAAATAATATGTAAAAAATTTAGGAAAGAAAGCTATAAGAGTTCATTTTGCTAATTGGCATCACTTTCATCTTAGAAAGTTAAACCATATCATTCCAAAGAATGATGTCAATAAACACATACATAGGACACACACACAGAGATGGGGAAGAGAAAATCAAAACAGAGTTTCACGTAGAGACAAAAGTTTCTTCAAATTTCAGGGAACAGAAATAGGATTGTTGCAAGGTCTTAAATGAAGAAGATGTTATCCACAGAAGGTATGGCCATTTCAGTCATAGTATGATGTACAGAAAGGAATAGTCTCATGGTATAATGTGACCATAGAGGTTGTTCATTTCTTTTTAATATGATCATAGAGCTTGTTCTTATGACAAGGATAATTAGATTGGAGCATCTGCCAATAATACCTATGCAGGATACACAAGGCTCAACAGAAATAGGAACAGAGTTAAGCCACACAAAAACAGAAGAATAAAAATTGTAAGAACGCACTTGACCAGTTTTTTGTGTAGTTTGATACTCCCAGAACTTAACATCATGATCCGTGCTGCCAGTGACGAAACCGCTTCCATCTGGAGTTGTCACGATTGATTGAACAGAGCCACCATGAGCTTCAACTACTTCCACACAAGTCCCACTATGAACATCAATAATTTCTAGCATCCCACCTTTTGTACCAACCACAGCATACTTGTTACCAGGAACAAATAAACCACACAATCCATATCCCGAATCAATAGTTCGGAGGCAAGAACCAGAACTTGGATTCCATATCTTTACTGCACTGTGACTAGTTGACATTAAAAGAGTGTTATCTGAACTAAGTGTAACACTCCTCACATCCGAATGATGACCCTGGAGCTCAATAGCAACAGTTTTTGAGAACGAACTACTATCAATTGCATAAGTTTCCAGTATATTATTGTTTAAGGACAATGCTAAAGTGGCGATGGAGCTCTTTGGAGTGATTGGACAGAAGGAAATAGAGCATATCTTCTTGCTAGCTCGGATAGTCTGAAGAAGCTTAAAAACATCAGGGACTGTAACACTGGTAGCGGCGCCTTCTTCTTCAACTCCATGGTTTGCAACTCCATTATCAATTACCTCAACCACTTCTTTTGAAGATTTCTTTTCCTTCTTCCTATTAATTCTCCTTTTCGCTTTACGCTTGGATTCAGCCTCATCCAGTACCCGGAATATATCTACTGTCCTCCCTGCAACTTGACAAGCTAACAAATTTCCAGACTTATTGAACCTCACAGTTGCAACTCTATCCTTGCTCTGTCGCTGAATTTCACCAAACAGTTTCAAGACTTCCCATTTGTTTTGAGTGGACAAGTCTGAATTGGTCACAGCATCAGGTCCATTAACGCTAGATACCAATTGCCCGTGCACCAAATCATGCTTTATTGTGTAAAACCGAAGCTCTGGGTCTGCCGACCCAGTGACCAGATATCTCTCATTAGAGTCAGTATCTATGGACCATATTTCACTATGATGGCCACTAATAATTTGCACACAGTGTTGGGTTTCAAGATCCCAAACCCTCAAAAACTTGTCCTTGGAGGAACTAACTAGTTTTTTGCCAGCATCCAAGAAAACAATGTCAGTTACCTAGATTATACAAAGAAACAACAAGTTCACAGAATTCCAGATTAGATGTGACGGAAAAAAAGCATAAAGAATAAGCCACTTCTGATTAAAATTAAAGAAACAAGACTAAATAGCTGAAATATAAACCTGGTCACGGTGGCCACGAAGACGAAAAAGCCCTGCCTCACCAATCACATCCCATAAGATAATATCGTTTTCTTTACTTCCAGAAGCAAGCAAAGATCCAAGGTTATCGTACCTAAGGGTGGTCACAGCCCCTTTATGTCCATTCAACGTGGTTTCACATGTACCTTTCTCACAATCCCAAATTCTTATGCTACCATCAGCATACCCACAAGCTATCTGCAATCAAAACAAACAGTTCCTCACTTCCACATCCGCTAATCAACTCAAAAAAAATCTATATTCACACCCATGTCAGCAGACACTTAATTGCGACACCAAAAACAGACATGCACCCAAGTCCAATTTCTCACTTTCCAGCCTGAAGTTCCAAAATAAAAGAGAGCCTCCCCACCAAGAAAAAAACACAAAAAAGGAATATAAAATTTGAACCAAAATCTCCAATCAACTGATCCAAAGTTCAAAATTCTTTCCATCGCAGTTTTCTAAGCAACAAAACAAAACACCCACAAATTGTTGCGCCAGAATCTTGGTTTCCTTTCTTTGTAAGTATTCCCCATCCTCACTTTCTGTCCAATTATATGGAAGAGGCCCCAGTAAACATGTCCACTCAACAGAGCAAAAAAGTTGTCCTTTTCCCTTCCCCTCCATGTTCCATCTTGAGCCAAAAACTCATGTTTCTCTTCTTAACTCGATTCTATATAGAACCTAACGTGGTATGTGTTAATAAAATAACGCAGTATTACAATCTATTACATATTATCCTTCACATATCCTTCATTCAATGTATGTATAAATATGTTGTGTGTATATGAGTATCATATTCACCGAAAAGAAGTGTATTAGAATGTACATGAACCCATGACAAAGTTCCCACACAATTTTTCTCCAAAATCTTATTTTGCATCCTTTGTTCCACTATGGAAGCCAATTCAGTACTTTTCTAACACAATGCAACACACGTATGTATATTTATGAATACACATATATATGAATAAATTAGTGTTATATAACTATATACATATATATATGAGGAAGACAGAGAAAGCAGGTACCAGAGATGAAGGAGAGGTGGCGATGGAGGTGACGGCGAGAGTGGGCCCACGAGAGGCAATAGAAGGGGTTAGGGTTTTAGTGCAGACGCCCTGACGTACGTGCCACACCCCAACATTCTCCAGCGCCGGAGCAAGTAGGTGCTTGCCGGAGCAGTCGTATACGATGTTCGAATCCACCGATACTATCACACCGAAAGAAGCCGCCGGCTCGTACCGGAGGTACGACTTCACCATTGTTGTTCTCTCTCTCTCTCTGTCTCTCTCTCTCTCTCTCGGGTGGAGGTTTGCGGTGTGGTTCAATTTGCTTGAACGATTCGAAAGTACATGTTGGTTTTAGGGTTTATTGTTGTGAGATTAGGGTTTAGACTTTGAGGGAATATTAGACAAAATAATGCATAGCCCATTTTATTTCATTTAATTCCTTATTCAAATGCACATTTTGGGTTCAACATTATTATTTCAAAATAATTCCGGCCTGTATGAGTAGTATTTTTAATGGAGAATTTTTTTTTTTTTTTTGTTCAAAAAACACCAACAAAAATAACTGAACAACACTTGTCTGTAATCTGACCACTAATAAGGGCCTCAAAACTTGATTTTTCAAAATTTGAAGAAAACCTTCTTCAAATTTCTTCAATTTTCAACTATACAAAAATTGTAGCCCTCCAAAAATGAATTAAGAGTTTCTTATTTTAATGGGACAATGAATTTGAATTTTAAACAACATTTTTTCCCCTTTTCTAAAATCTCTCCCACATAGTTATAATTTCCATTTCCTAAAATCTCTTCCACATAATTATAATTTATCTTCCTTATGTTTATATATAATTGACTATATCTAGAATTTTCTTCCCCCTCTATTAACGGTAAATTCTAGCCTGAAATTTCTTCGTTAATTAGTTGAAAATAGTGTCACTTTGCATTATTATACTGTGACGTAACAGTGTTATTCATTGAAAGTAATATATATGAGTGTCACATTTGTAATGTCACATTATGTGGTGCACACTATTTAGATTGTGTATGAATCAATAATATAATTTCACAATTTTTTGTGAGTGATTAAAGTGTTGAAGAGAGTGTTACACTGTCATGTATCATTTAGTGTTTTAAAACCCCACCCCGGTCCGCTCAAGTTAACCCGGAACCAGCTAATTGGAGTCAAAAGTGGGCTGGTTCAATTAAAAGATCATTTGTGTGTAAAAATCGGGAAAAACTTGTTGAACCGTCCGGTTCCTAAGTGAACCGCTTAACTCGGACGAGTTTTAACAAACTGACAGATTGATGCTAATACTATAAATAAATGTGTTTTGGGGCAAATGGGTATTTTTTGCCCTAAATCATCTTTGATTGTTCTCCTCTCTTGCGAAGACATGAACGGTTCAAATCGACGACGACCTCCCCCTTCTTTTCTCTCTTTATGAGTTTTCTTCTTGGCACTGCAAGCCTGCTGTTAGGGGTGATAATCGAGTCAAGCTCGACGAGCATCACCATGCTCAGGCTCGGCTTGACATTTGAGGAAGATGTTCAAGCTCGGCTTGAGCTCGAACATCAAGCTTTTTTTTTAGCTCAAGCTCGAATTCGAGCCCTAGCTCGTATAAAGCTTGACCAAAGAAATCGAATTCAGGCTTGCGAACAGGGTTGAATTTTAACAAAATTCAACACCACTTAACACAACATAACAAATTCATAATCAACTTCTCCATGGACATCACCCAAGACACAACATGCACATGCACTAATCCACATCACCAACAAGAAAAATTGTCCATAAAGCAACCAAATTAAACAACTAGCCACATGATGAAACTAATCACAAAAATCAGTTTCAAAAGAGCATACAAATTGTCAAGTGCAAAAAAAAAAATAGCATGTTTCACAAAAAAACAGCCAAGTGCCCTCATAGTAGAGCCTGCAATGAAAAAACCATAACCAAGAATTAGTATTAGATACCTTTTAAAAAAATGATTCAAAACCATAACCAAGAATTGTTACTGATACCTTTAAAAAAATGATTCAAAAACTGTTTTCCTCAAGGCTACCTCCATTCATAAATTCATTCTCTTCAACAACCTGTAAATAAGACACCAACAATGAAATTCATAGTGACTGAAACAAAATGAAAACACAAGGTAAAAATATTCTTACAATATTCGACCCGTGGATTCCAAAATCATTACGCAACCAATTTCTGGTACATATTGTGAGATCCCGTATTTCATATAAATATAAATGATATTGACTTGATATTATTTTTAAAATGATTAAAGAAATTCCTAATCATTATTAAATGAATAATCGCAAGGTTTTAGTTTGCGCGTAATGACTTTTGAGTCAAATATATAGTTGGAGGCATGTACATTTTAGAAGGGTAATTAAATAATCATTCTAAAAGTTTATAGGTCGAAATAACACCGCTATTGAATCTGAGAACGACAAAAAAAAAAAAAAAAAGTTGAGTCAGACATTTAGTCGGTATTGTGATCTAAAAGGGTAAAAAAATTATAAATTTGACATTTTGGGAATAATTTAGCTTGAATTTTTATAGACCTCATAAAAGTAAATGTTTTTAGCCTAAAATAACATTAAAAATGGATCCAGAACGTCAAAAAACCTTAGGATAGTCATATGGATCAAATCAGAGAAGTTTGGGGTAAAATCGTAATTTTAAAAAAATACATTTTTTTGGGTCTGTGAATAGTACCCGACACGATTTTCAGCCCTTATAACCCCATTTTCACCTCTGTTTCTCTCATTTTTCTCACACCTCTCACCCAATACTACTCCATAAACCTTAGAGGAAGAGATAATAAGGTCATTAGAGCTTGAGTTTTTACTTAAAAATTTAGGAACATTATTTAGGATTCTTGAATTCACTTGAAGATTTGAAGGTGGAGTTTAGGTTCTTGAATTTTGAGGTAGGGGTTTTCTTCCATCCTTGTTAATTGAGATTAGGGTATTTATATATGTATATTTTGGCTATAAATGTTATATATATGATATGAAATCATCATCTCTTAGTCTTTCTTTGCAAAATTACATATTTTGAGCAAAATTAAGGTTGAATATCCATGAAATTTCTTTTCTTGCTTTAAAATACTAAATTTTGGAGAGTGATGAATTTTTTTCTTAAATTCTTCCTTTATTATTGATTTTGAAACTATAGTGCTTGGTGTTGAGTAATAAATGATGTTGTTGTGATCTCTTATATTTTTCCTTAAATGGTTATTGGAATTGTTACCTGATAAATTTGGAAATTTTTGAGATATGCTTGTAAAATGAGAAATTGTGAATTTTGTATTTATTTGAAATTATTGTTGAATTGAGAATATTTTGATTTCCTCATTTGTATGGTTGTCGTGATGGACTTGGATTGCCATCGAGAGATGTCATAGTGTTAGAGGTTAGTTTATCCCAGTGGGGGTGAGATGGTTTCCTAACACTTGTAGTGGATTATCATTTGGTAATGCGACCACTATCGTTCACGGGAGTTCGAATAAGGGATGATATACTTTTCCTGGGAAGGGACTCGTCACTGCCATTGGGATGGTAGACGCCCTTTCTTAAAGTGCTTGTGATTGTGATTGTGATTGGTAGACTAGGTATAATCGTTGGGTAGATTCATGAGAAACAATCAACATACATAATAAGATGATAAACCAATATACATGGGATGATGTGTTAGATCGTCTTGCCGGTGCATTGGTATGAGACAATGCATCGGAAGACGCCCTTCCTAAATGGCTTAAAGTTGAAAAGGGTATATTGTTGTGAAATTTATTTTATCCTTTCAATTGATTATTGTTAAGGCTTAAACTTGAGATCTATTTAAAATGTCATATTTTTCTTTCAAAAATTGATATATGATATTTACGAAATGAAATCGACCGATTTTTATCTATTTTCTAAACCTTGTTCAGTTTGAGAGGATTTTTTTACAGAGTTTCGTACTTATCCTCTACAGTTAAATATTTTACAGATTATGGGTCAGAGGAGTAGCTCGGTGCTAACGAACCGGGCCATGGAGAAGCTTCATTAGAGGGGTACTTGAATCCCGAGTGGGACATCTAGAGATGTCGTTTATTTTTGTGCTAGACTAGGAACGATTATGTACAATCATGTAAAGTCTATTATTTTGTTTATTCCGCTACTAATTTCAAATGTAATTCTTTTGATGTAGTAGCCATAGTTGGGGCTTATTCTTTTGGATAATGTTGTAAATAATTTATGGATAAATGGATCCGGTGTGGTCAATATAGTATACTTGCACAGGTTGTGTTTTGGGTAGAGCTCCCCAAACAAAGGAGACTCTGCTCAAATTTTGTTAAATTAAAAATGTTCTTTAATGATGGATTTATTTAGTTGTTCTCATGACATGAAAGGTTTTAAATGGTAATGTCGTCTAGGGTGGTTTTTGGGGCATTGGTATCAAAGCCCAGGAATTAGGTCTTACATGAGAGTTGTAGGTTGTGGACTATCATTAGAGTATTAGTTTAGGATGAAGAAACTTTAGTTTTTGATTTGTTTGAAGTTATATGTTTACAAGAGATGTGTGATTTGTTGCTTAGTTAACTTAGAGATTAATTATTTGTTTGAATTAATGAATTAGCTAGCTTCGAGGAGTTGACGAAAATTTTGGGATGAATATTCTAGTCTTATATCATGTCGTTTTGGACTATTCTGGGAGCCGGATGGTAATTTGACTTTTTGGTTAAAGAATGATGCTAGACATGGATCCTTATGCAAGTGACATTAACTATCTTGAAGATGGATATGAGATAGGATTGGTGAAAAAAGACACTCAAACTCGAGTTGGATAAGTATAGTAGAACCATCAGTCAAGCAGACTACCTTTCACTAATTTGATCATAACTCCTTGTTAGAAAGTCCAAATTGTGCACCGTTTTTTTTTAGAAGCTTAACTCGTATATCTTTCCAACCATATAGGTCGCACATGCTAGAAATACCTGAGTTAAATCAGTTTATTCTCTGAAGTTGATCAAAAATCTGTACTGTGGTATTCCTTTTATAGCAAAGTGTTGTACTTTTCTTCTTAAATTCTGAATGACTAATCCTTAAGAAAACTTCCACTCTATTTAGGCTTTGATTTAGAGGCACTCCCATGTTGATTGAAGTATTTTGATGGATACGATTTGGTGTCTTGTCGACTCTAAGTATTCTCTCCTACTATTAGTATTGCTTATATTTTGGAAGTCAAGGAGATCTGATAACCCAATTTGAATGTCTGGAGATAAGGTTTACTTAGATGTTTTTAAGATGGACTAAGTTTTGAATAATAAGGTTATGGAAGGTTATGTGTGTTACTTAAAATTCATAGACATCAAGGAATATGGTGAAGTAACCTCGAATTGGAGCTTATTTTTGAAATAATGATTGGAAGTGTGGCTATAGATCTTAAATATATAGGTGGTTGATTCATAACCATGTATATTGGTTTGAAAATATTACGGAGAGTTGATTAAAATCACTTTGGAAGTATTAATGGTTTAGAAGGGTCATACATAAGATGCTCATTGCGGACGTTATACTTAGGTAATCTTATGTTGTTATGGACTTAGTTCACTATATTTAGACTCTCTAAAATATTAATAATAAAGAATCTCTTGGGTGAGTGTGTTGTTAATAATTGACTTGTATTTACAAATATTGACTTGAAATTGAGGTCGAGTTATGGAAACGAACTCATAGACATGGAAAAAGGAAATCTAAGAAGCATGACTAAATTGTAGTAGTTACCTTTAACCCTCGATATTGTAGGATAAAAGATTATAGAGTTTAAAAAGCTAGATGTCAGATATAGTAGATAATTATTGAAATAAGAATGATTTCAATATTTGGTGTTTACTTTCATCGTTAGGTGAGATCTTTTAAATGTTATGGAGTTGTGTTATTGTCTCTTTTAGTAACTTGTTAAGATAGGCATGATTAGTTGTACTTGAGGATTGTTAGTATGAGTATTGAAGGGTTAAACCATACAGTTAGTGGTGATAATTGTAAGGATGTAGTTTGAGGAATCAATGATCATACCTGGGAAGATTGACTCTCATCATGAGTGTAGAAATTTTATGCAATTTTTGGGATAGATGACTATGGTTATCTTACTAATTAACATATCGTTAGTATCACGGAATTATGAATAATGGTTAAGAATATGATGACTCATGGGGGTAAATTGAGGAACATTGGTTTAATCATTGGGAGTCTTGTTTTAGTTTTAATTATATCATAAGAAACTGGATGATGGAGAATTGAGATTTATTTTGAGATCCTTGACAGTTTATCTCACATTCTGGTATATTACAAGCAATATATTATAATGGATGGTATCATAGGGATTTGAAAGTNAGGTCTTACATGAGAGTTGTAGGTTGTGGACTATCATTAGAGTATTAGTTTAGGATGAAGAAACTTTAGTTTTTGATTTGTTTGAAGTTATATGTTTACAAGAGATGTGTGATTTGTTGCTTAGTTAACTTAGAGATTAATTATTTGTTTGAATTAATGAATTAGCTAGCTTCGAGGAGTTGACGAAAATTTTGGGATGAATATTCTAGTCTTATATCATGTCGTTTTGGACTATTCTGGGAGCCGGATGGTAATTTGACTTTTTGGTTAAAGAATGATGCTAGACATGGATCCTTATGCAAGTGACATTAACTATCTTGAAGATGGATATGAGATAGGATTGGTGAAAAAAGACACTCAAACTCGAGTTGGATAAGTATAGTAGAACCATCAGTCAAGCAGACTACCTTTCACTAATTTGATCATAACTCCTTGTTAGAAAGTCCAAATTGTGCACCGTTTTTTTTTAGAAGCTTAACTCGTATATCTTTCCAACCATATAGGTCGCACATGCTAGAAATACCTGAGTTAAATCAGTTTATTCTCTGAAGTTGATCAAAAATCTGTACTGTGGTATTCCTTTTATAGCAAAGTGTTGTACTTTTCTTCTTAAATTCTGAATGACTTATCCTTAAGAAAACTTCCACTCTATTTAGGCTTTGATTTAGAGGCACTCCCATGTTGATTGAAGTATTTTGATGGATACGATTTGGTGTCTTGTCGACTCTAAGTATTCTCTCCTACTATTAGTATTGCTTATATTTTGGAAGTCAAGGAGATCTGATAACCCAATTTGAATGTCTGGAGATAAGGTTTACTTAGATGTTTTTAAGATGGACTAAGTTTTGAATAATAAGGTTATGGAAGGTTATGTGTGTTACTTAAAATTCATAGACATCAAGGAATATGGTGAAGTAACCTCAAATTGGAGCTTATTTTTGAAATAATGATTGGAAGTGTGGCTATAGATCTTAAATATATAGGTGGTTGATTCATAACCATGTATATTGGTTTGAAAATATTACGGAGAGTTGATTAAAATCACTTTGGAAGTATTAATGGTTTAGAAGGGTCATACATAAGATGCTCATTGCGGACGTTATACTTAGGTAATCTTATGTTGTTATGGACTTAGTTCACTATATTTAGACTCTCTAAAATATTAATAATAAAGAATCTCTTGGGTGAGTGTGTTGTTAATAATTGACTTGTATTTACAAATATTGACTTGAAATTGAGGTCGAGTTATGGAAACGAACTCATAGACATGGAAAAAGGAAATCTAAGAAGCATGACTAAATTGTAGTAGTTACCTTTAACCCTCGATATTGTAGGATAAAAGATTATAGAGTTTAAAAAGCTAGATGTCAGATATAGTAGATAATTATTGAAATAAGAATGATTTCAATATTTGGTGTTTACTTTCATCGTTAGGTGAGATCTTTTAAATGTTATGGAGTTGTGTTATTGTCTCTTTTAGTAACTTGTTAAGATAGGCATGATTAGTTGTACTTGAGGATTGTTAGTATGAGTATTGAAGGGTTAAACCATACAGTTAGTGGTGATAATTGTAAGGATGTAGTTTGAGGAATCAATGATCATACCTGGGAAGATTGACTCTCATCATGAGTGTAGAAATTTTATGCAATTTTTGGGATAGATGACTATGGTTATCTTACTAATTAACATATCGTTAGTATCACGGAATTATGAATAATGGTTAAGAATATGATGACTCATGGGGGTAAATTGAGGAACATTGGTTTAATCATTGGGAGTCTTGTTTTAGTTTTAATTATATCATAAGAAACTGGATGATGGAGAATTGAGATTTATTTTGAGATCCTTGACAGTTTATCTCACATTCTGGTATATTACAAGCAATATATTATAATGGATGGTATCATAGGGATTTGAAAGTGTAGGTATCGTGAAAAGAGTGGTGATGTTAAAGAAAGCCACTAAAAAGTGATTACATGGTTATTAGTTCTACCTCAAGTTTAGAGATTGAGAATGAATACTTGGGAGATGAAAAATAATTGGCNAGGTGATGTTAAGGAAAGCCACTCAAAAGTGATTACATGGTTATTAGTTCTACCTCAAGTTTAGAGATTGAGAATGAATACTTGGGAGATGAAAAATAATTGGCCTTAATCGATTTGGTGAATATGTAGAGTTATTAAGGGTGATCTAAAAGTATGAATCCAGATACAAATAAGTTATGAAGAGGATTGTAAGACTTATTGATTTGAGCTCAAGATTGGAGACTGAAAGCAAATATGTTAGAGATATAACTTGACCCTTAACCTAAGTATTATAGTTAGTTAATTATTAAAATTCCCTTTGGATGGATTAGACAAAGCACTAGTGTACACATTTTAGAAGCTATAATTGGAAGATAAATGTGGTTAGGTTGCAATTGTACACTTTACTGAAATTTGACATATCCTCTCAAAACTTTCAAACTTATGGGAATTCTTATCTTGTGGCTAGTTTTAATTTTTGAATTGGTAGATATTAACTTATATAAGAGTGCGCAGTGAGCCATTAGATTAGATTTAATATTAGTGGAATTAACCATTAGTTACGGTTACAATGGTGAATGTAGAGTGAGATTTAATTTCTTGAAAAACTTGGTGTATATTTTGATGGTTATACTTGTTGGGAATCTTACGGTGTTCACCGAACTACAGAAATTGATAAGTGTACATATGATGTGAAGTTATTATTAGATTTTAAATATTGTGAATTTCTCTAGTCTAGTGAGAAACAAAGTCATTAAGAATGAAATTGAAGTAAAGAAATGTGATGACATGAATGAACTTGAAAATATTTTAAATTAACCGTAATACTTGTAGTTTGAGATTGGTGGATTGGTGATTATCAATGTATATAAATATGTGATGCTGAAGGTAGTGAATTCACAACAGAAACTTGAACATACATTTTTGTGTTGGTGAATAGAGTTCACCTGGTTGAATTGGGGGTTAACAATTGAAATTTAGATGAGAGAGCCAAAATTTTGAGGACGAAACTTATTTTAAGGGGGGTGGATTGTGAGACCCCGTATTTCATATAAATATAAATGATATTGACTTGATATTATTTTTAAAATGATTAAAGAAATTTTTAATCGTTGTTAAATGAATAATCGCAAGGTTTAAGTTTGTGCATAATGACTTTTTGGTCAAATATATAGTTGCAGGCATGTAAGCTTTAGAAGGGTAGTTAAATAATCATTCTAAAAGTTTATAGGTCGAAATAACATCACTATTAAATCTGAGAATGGCAAAAAAAAAAAAAAGTTGAGTCAGACATTTAGTCGGTATTGTGATCTAAAAGGGTAAAAAAATTANAGTAGTTAAATAATCATTCTAAAAGTTTATAGGTCGAAATAACATCACTATTAAATCTGAGAACGGCAAAAAAAAAAAAAAAAGTTGAGTCAGACATTTAGTCGGTATTGTGATCTAAAAGGGTAAAAATATTATAAATTTGACATTTTGGGAATAATTTAGCTTGAATTTTTATAGACCTCATAAAAGTAAATGTTTTTAGTCTAAAATAACATTAAAAATGGATCCGGAACGTCAAAAAAAATTAGGGCAGTCATATAGATAAAATTAGAGAAGTTTGGGGTAAAATCGTAATTTTAAAAAAATAAATTTTTTGGGTCTGTGAACAATACCCGACACGATTTTCAGCCCTTATAACCCCATTTTCACCTCTATTTCTCTCATTTTTCTCACACCTCTCACCCAATACTACTCCATAAACCTTAGAGGAAGAGAGAGGATGAGAGAAAAAGACCATTAGAGCTTGAGTTTTTGCTTGAAAACTTAGGAACATTATTTGGGATTCTTGAATTCACTTGAAGATTTGAAGGTGGAGCTTAATTTCTTGGATTTTGAGGTAGGGGTTTTCTTCCATCATTGTTCATTGAGATTAGGGTATTTATATATGTATGTTTTAGCTCTAAATATTATATATATGATATGAAATCATTATCTCTTAGTCTTTCTTTGCAAAATTATATGTTTTGAGCAAAGTTAGGGTTGAATATCCATGAAATTTATTTTCTTGCTTTAAAATACTAGTTTTTGGAGAGTGATGAATTTTCTTCTTAAATTCTTCCTTTATTATTGATTTTGAAACTATAGTGCTTGGTGTTGAGTAATAAATGATGTTGTTGTATCTCTTATATTTTTCCTTAAATGGTTATTGGAATTGTTACATGATAAATTTGGAATTTTTTGAGATATGCTTGTAAAATGAGAAATTATGAATTTTGTATTTATTTGAAATTGTTGTTGAATTGAGAATATTTTGGTTTCCTCATTTGTATGGTTGTCGTGATGGACTTGGATTGCCATCAAGAGATGCCGTAGAGTGTTAGAGATTAGTCTATCCCAGTGGGGGTGAGATGGTTTCCTAATACTTGTAGTGGATTGTCATTTGGTAATGCGACCATTATCGTTCATGGGAGTTCGAATAAGGGATGATGTATTTTTCCTAGGAATGGACTCGTCACTGCTATTGGGATGGTAGACGCCCTTTCTTAAAGTGCTTGTGATTGTAATTGTGATTGGTGGACTAGGTATAATCGTTGGGTAGATTCATGAGAAATAATCAACATACATGATAAGATGATAAACCAATATACATGGGATGATGTGTTGGATCGTCTTGCCGGTGCATTGGTATGGGACAATGCATCGGAAGACGCCCTTCCTAAATGGCTTAATGTTGAAAAGAGTATATTGTTGTGAAATTTATTTTATCCTTTCAATTGATTATTGTTAAGGCTTAAACTTGAGATCTATTTAAAATGTCATATTTTTCCTTCAAAAATTGATATATAATATTTACGAAATGAGACCGACTGATTTTTATCTATTTTTTAAACCTTGTTCGAGTTTGGGAGGATTTTTCTACAGAGTTTTGTACTTACCCCCTACAGTTAAATATTTTACAGATTATGGGTCAGAGGAGTAGCTCGGTGCTAACGAGCCGGGCCATGAAGAAACTTCATTAGAGGGGTACTTGGATCCCGAGTGGGACATCTAGAGATGTCGTTTATTTTTGTGCTAGACTAGGAACGATTATGTACAATCATGTAAAGTCTATTATTTTGTTTATTCCGCTACTAAGTTCAAATGTAATTCTTTTGATGTAGTAGCCATAGTTGGGGCTTATTCTTTTGGATAATGTTGTAAATAATTTATGGATAAATGGATCCGGTGTGGTCAATATAGTATAATTGCACAGGTTGTGTTTTGGGTAGAGCTCCCCAAACAAAGGAGACTCTGCTCAAATTTTGTTAAATTAAGGATGTTCTTTAATGATGGATTTACTTAGTTGTTCTCATGACATGAATGATTTTAAATGGTAATGTCGTCCAGGGTGGTTTTTGGGGCGTTACACATATCAAAGCTTCAACTGTCTCGGGCTTCAAAGAGCTTCGATATTGATCAAGAACTCTCCATTCGACACTAAAAATAGACTTTGAAGCAACTGAAGTAATGGGAATAGATAGTATGTCTCATGCCATCTTTGACAGGTTTCTAAACTTAAGAGTATTTTCTTTCCACCAATTCAAGGCATCGAAATCTTTAGTGTCATTTTCATCACGAATGTAAATGCCTTCTTCCAAATAAATTTCCAGGTCAGACTTGTATGGTTGAACAATGTCCAACTGTTTGGCCCATAGATCAAATTCATTCACACGCTTTGCCTTTTCCTTGACATTGCTAGTTCCACCAACATTTCTACTTTCAGACGAAGTCTTTGGTTGTTGTACATCTTTAGACACATAATCTTTGTAGAGATCGTACAAGGAATTACGAACAATATCTATATGATGCACTACTTCATCCGATGAATAAATTTTGGAAAAACAAATCTCAACAAGTCTCATTTTATATCTAGGATCTAGGACCGCTGCAATTGCCATCAATAAGTTACAATTTCCCTAATACTTGTCAAACTTTTCACTCATTCTAGTAGTCATGCGACTCATGTAGTCCCTACTATCAAATTCATGCTCATTCAAAATCTTTCTAATTTCCAAATTTCACAAAGAAATGAATTTGAAGTTGGGTAAGAGGAACCCGAGAATAGATATGTGGCATCATTAAATATTTCTAAAAACTTGCATACCTCTTCAGCTCTTGACCAATCATCCTTAGTTGGCAACCATTGATAGTTGCTATCTCTTTCTTTGTACCTTGGAAACACTTCTTTAAACACAAATGCAAATTCTAACATTTCATAAGTTGAGTTCCACTGAGTAGGCACATCAAGAATCAATCTCCTAGTTGTTGGCAATTGCAATTGTTTTACAATCTCATTGAATTTATCAAGTCTCAAAGGAGACATCTTCAAATATTTCACACTCTCACGTATTTTTTCAGTTATATCTCTTATCTCACCCAAGCCATCTTGTACCATTAGATTCAAAACATGTGCACAACACCGAACATGAAATATTCTACCATTGAAATAAACCTTACCTTTAACAGAAAAGTTATCTTTCAAATTTCTCACTACTGCATCATTTGAGGATGCATTGTCTAGAGTAATGGTAAACATCTTATCCTCAATCCCCCAATCAGTTAGACACTTGTAAATACTATCAACAATCACAAAGCATGTGTGTGGAGGTGCCAAGCAACAAAATTCAAGATACGTTTTTGTAACTTTCAATCTGCATCCAAAAAGTGTGGTAAGGCACATGTAACCGATTGTTTGATTGAGGTCCATAAGTCTGTCGTCAAGCTAATTCGGTCAATAGTAGAAAACATTCTCTTCAATTTTATTTTCTTATTCACATATATTTTTAAGCAATCATTTTTTATGGTGAGGCGTTTAACTGGCTCAAAACGTGGGTTCAAAGATTTAAGAAGCATCACAAATAGTTCATGTTCAACCATCCTAAAAAGATACTGATGCACTATTATCATTTTTGCTAAAATTTCTCTTACCTTCTCCTTATCAAACTTATAAGTTGCCAACCCACCACTTACAGTTATAGACCCATCGGAAGCAGTTGAGGAGAGAGCCAATACTTGTTGAGTGGGTCCTTTCTTTTGGCCAAAAACAGAAGCTTGACGAGTTGGACAAGTCAATAAGTGCCTTCTCAGATGAGTTGTGGGAGCCCCTCGATCCAAAGAAAGATTTGTTTTACAATGGTTACACTTGGCCATTCTTGTTCCATTTTCATAAATTATCTCCAAATCATTCAAAACTTTCGAGGTCTTCCTCCTGCATTTTTTTTGGAGTAGTTCATTTTCAGAAGGCCCTTAGATTGTAGCAGCGATTGTAGCAACATCATTATTGATAGCTTCTTGATTTCCACCATTTATAGTACTAGGGGGCACAGAATCAGAAGCCATCTGACCAAAACAAAGATGAAATTAGAGATAAAGTTACAAAATCCCCCTACTAACAAAGTCAACACACCAATTATATTCCAAATCTTCTTCTAAACATTTGATATGGGCAATGTAGTAGCATTTGTCACAATTAAAAGAAAATACGAAATTTTAGAACTCTCAACGCCTCAATAAACTTAATCATAATGTATTGTGACAAAGAATGTAAACTAAATAGAAATCCTAGAAGATCATGCCCACAAAATTATAAATAGCCTTCAAGCTCTGCAATACAAAAGATCACATCACCAAAATTAATCTAGGTCAAACTTCAAAATTGAAACAGAGAGCCCAACAATCAACTTGTAAAAAAAATAGATTAAAAAAAAATTAGGATCCTATTTTGCTTAACCATTGGGCTTGTATTGGGTGTACTAGTAATACAAGAGAGAAGGCAGGTGAGTTCTCCCATTGGTGACTAGCAGGCCCAATGTTTTCCTTTCCAAGTTAATGGTCTTGTTATTGCTATAGCTAGAATGGGTCATGCCAAAATTTCTTGATGGTGTATTGCGTGAGTGCCCAAATTCAATAACCAACTAGCCCTATATATATACTTGAATAATCGAAAAATATAATAATGAAAGCTTACAGCTAATAACAAGAGGCCAAACAAAATAAATTATCATAGATGTTCAGATTTGAGATGCACAAAGTAATTGTTTAGATGAGATACAGTACAACCAGACTCTTGTCGCTTGAGAGTTGTACCTGATCCACGAAGAAGAGATAGAGACGAGAGATGGGGCTTCCCCGATGAGTGGCAGACGAGAGATAGAACTAACGACTTCATTGATGAGTGGTAGACGAGAGATGGAGACGAGAGATGGAGTTGAGGGCGCCTTCAGATTGCCAGATTGGGTTTGGGTGTATTAGGGATTTAGGGTTAGACAAGTTAATATACATGTTATCCTCACTGTTGGATCTCAGTAGAAGTTTGGAATGGACGACTATAATTGGACCACTAAAAAATAATAGTAAAACTAGGTAAAACATATCAAGCTTAATCAAGCTTGTCAAGCAGCTCGAATTCGAGCTCGAGCTCGGCTCGTTTATAAACAAGCCTAAAATTGTGTTCATACTTGGCTTGTTTACAATATTCGAACGAGTTGAAACGAGCCCAAAACGAGCAGAACTCAAGCTGAGCTCGAGTAGCTCAGTTCGATTAACAGTCCTACCTACTATTACAATAAATTTACAATAAATTAATACAAAATTCATGTATAAATTAACACAAAATAAGGTTAAATTACAATAGTCAATTTGATTGATTTTAAGTAATGTAGTGGTGACTCTTTTGGGCGTATGTCTCATGTACAATGTCCTTTGATTCTCGGTGAATTTGCTAAAGATAATGAATTTGGTGAATATGAGAGCTTGATTGGCGTATTTCTCATTTTTCAATTGGTGGCGGCTTTGGTGAATTTGATGAATACGAAAGCTGGATCAATGTATCTCTCGTTCTTCAATTTGATGATGTTTTTATGAGTCTCCTCACCGTTCTTCATTTTGGATGGCTTGAAGATGATTTGAATTTCTCGAAGAAGGACTTTGGCAGNATGTTTTTTATGAGTCTCCTCACCGTTCTTCATTTTGGATGGCTTGAAGATGATTTGGATTTCTCGAAGAAGGACTTTGGCAATGTGTTCTTCTTCTCGAAGACGAACTTGCAAGGTTTTAGCTGAAAGTGAACTTCGGGTAGAGCTGCGCTAATCTTTCTTCCTCCTTGGTTTCTTCTTCATCCTTCTCCGTTTCCTCCTTTTTGACCCTCCCCTATACCTCTATTTATAATGCTAGGAGTAGTTATCCATATAAGAGTGGTAATTATCCATATGAGGGTATTTTTACCTAACTATCCTTATATAAGCTTTGAGGTAATGGACTACCCATAAATTTGTAGGCTTTAGTTAATTTATGAAATTTAAGTCCAACTCATTTTACCTTTAAAAGTTTGTTTAATATTGAGCCATGAAATTTCAGTTCATTTTAATTTAACAAGATTGGTTAATTATGTTTTGGCTTGTATTATTTGGGTGGTGGAATGTAGGTCCAACTCAAGCTTATTTAATTAAATTTAGACGTGTATCATTTGGGCTTATGAAATTTAAGTCTAACCCAATTTCCTTTATCTAATTGATTTTAGCTCAATTATAGACATTAATTTAATTTTTTTTTAATGTCTACAAATGCCCCCTCAACACATATTTGCATATTTAGTATTTTATAAATATTTAAATAGGTCTCGATTTGTATTTTAATTTAAAAGGGAATTTGATTTTATTTATATATATATATATATGCATATTTTAATTAGAATTATATTTCATGTTGAACTCTAAACAAGATATGAAATTTAATTTAGTTATTGTTTTCTAATCCCCTAGATATAGAGTCCACAACCATATGGACTTCATAATTATATTTTTATTTGAACATATGAGTCCTAAGATATAGACTTCTAACTTGTTTATGATTAAAGTCAAAAATCTCTTTTTTACTCAAACACATAAACCTAAAATATAGACTTTTAATCCATCTATGATTAGGATAACAAATTCTTATTTTAACTTAAATACATATATATATATATATATATATATATATACTACTTATAAATGTCAGCATCTGCGAAAAATTTTTGATTTCCTATTTTATCCCTAATTATTACACTAAAGACAATTATGCCCACAAAATATTTGTTGGATAAAGTTTATCACAAATATTCCAAATTTTTGCAAGATATTCCAAATTTTTTGCAAGATAAATTTTATCACTAGATATTAGTTAGATAAATTTTAGATAGATAAACTTTATCTCTATAACTTTCAAAATTTTTGCTGAATAAATTTTATCACTAATATTCCAAAATTTTTGCAAGATAAATTTTATCACTATATATTAGTTAGATAAAATTTAGCTCCACTATGAATTGCCAATACATTCTTTTTTTCCATTCCATTCGGTAAATTCAATTATAATTCTAATATGATGTGGAAAAAAATTGCTATTTTTTAAAACACTTTTGATTTCCTATTTCACCCCCAATTATTACACTAAAGACAATTATGCCAACAAAATATTAGATAGATAAACTTTAGTTAGATAAAGTTTGTCTGTATGACTTCTAAATTTTTTACTGGATAAACTTTATCACTAATATTCCAAATTTTTGCAAGATATTCCAAATTTTTTGCAAGATAAATTTTATCACTATATATTAGTTAGATAAAATTAGCTAGATAAACTTTAACTCTATAACTTCCAAACTTTTTGCTGGATAAACTTTATCACTAATATTCCAAAAATTTTGCAAGATAAATTTATTCACTATATATTAGTTAGATAAAATATATCCCCACTATGACTTGCCAATACATTCTTTTTTTTTCCATTCAATTCGATAAATTCAATTATAATTCTAATATGATGTGGAAAATAAATTGCTATTTTTTAAGATATAAACACAACCATCAGAAATTTATTATTCATTATTATATAATAAAAGATTAGAAGAGTAAAGAATTAAACCCATGTATTTTTCTTTCTTTCATACATATTCTACTTCCAAAATATTTTGAACAACTTTATTTTCCTATTTCACCCCTAATTATTACACTAAAGACAATTATGCTCACAAAATATTAGCCAGATAAATTTTATCTCTATGACTTCCAAATTTTTTGCTGGATAAACTTTATCACTAATATTCCAAAATTTTTGCTAGATAAATTTTATCACTATATATTAGTTAGATAAAATTTATCTCTATGACTTTCAAAATTTTTACTAGATAAAATTTATCACTATAACTTGCCAGTACATTCTTCTTTTCCATTCAATTCGACAAATTCAACTAGAATTCTTATATGATGTGAAGAAAAATTGCTATTTTTTAGGTGATAAATACAACCATTGAAAATTCAATAGAAGAGTAAAGAACTAAACCCATATTTTTTTCTTTCTTTCATACCTATTAGACTTCTAAAATATTTTGAACAACTTTATTAGAAATATATATAGGTAGATATAGGAAGATAGACCTATATCTCTCCTGTAACTTCGTTAACATTTTTCTTATTGTTGGTATGTTATTTTCTTTACTTTGTTTTCCATCTATTTGGGTATGGCTATTGCATAAATGCTCTATTTACCTTACAACAATTTTTGTAATTGAAAATTAAAATTAATTTGTGTTAAATTGAATTGGTGTTCCCATCAAAGTGATACTTTTCATGGAATGACGAGCTTAATCTGTTAAACTAATCTCCTAATATTTAATTGTTTATTATTAGTAGGCTTGTAGTGTTTTAGGAGTTATTATATTATGAGTAGAATTAGTTTTGTTACTTGACTTCTTGAATTCATATGGTGGTGGAATAGTTTTAGATTAGTAAATTATATTTAGGAGTTTTCTTAGTTTTATGTTGTAATGCCAGAAATTCTTATTGGATTCAAGAAGCCATTGAATGCATATATCAGCAGTCTTTTACTTTGTCAACTTCATACACTTCGTATTTCTAAAAAAATATAATCTAAATTTTATGATCTAAATTTTTTCACGTGCAACGCACATGTGCATTACTAGTATATATATGAAGCTATGGATACTCAAAATTTTATGGTCAACAAGATAGTCCATGAGTTTGAACTTTGAATTAAGTTTGTAAGACTTTTTCTTCTTTTTTTTTCCGCCTTATTTTAATTATTATATATATATATATATTTGGTTTTGATTATTCTGTCGTTTGGCAGTATGCAACTTTGTTGATTTTAAATTTACCGCTATTTTATTATTATTAGTTTAAATATTTTTTTTAGTTATAAAAAAAACATGTTAATCGTTCTTGGTTAGTATAGATCATCATAGTTTTCATTCTTTTTTTTAACTTCATTTATCTTATTCTTAATAATAATTTTAGTTGTATGTGATTCACTTTCTTTGCATGAGGTATACACAAGATTTTTTATGTCATAATGATCCTATTATTTTGGGTTTAATGCCCATTGATTTTATTCATACAAATCATTGTATCTTCTTTGGATTTAATGGTTCTTAAGTTTTACTAATATAGAACTTTAATCCATATAAGAATCAAAGTACTAATATTTGTCAATTTAATTCGGGTAGAATCAAAACAACCAATTTTTTTTATTATTTTTTTAGTGGATCAAATTATCATGAATATAGAACTAGAATATCATTTTATTACTATAGTTAAAAAAATTCATGTATATTTACCCACTGAATTTTAGGTTCAATATTATATTATAATTATATCACTTGACCTTTGCAAACACCAAGAATTTTAGTACTTGCGTATAATAACAAATAAAAGTGAGTTTCATCTTAATTTAGACACTGAAAGAACTTTATTTAATTTGAATTCACTTATTTTTTAGCATATTATTATTCCTAACCATGAACAACTTGTAATTCTAATTCATACGGGGTTAAGATAAATAATAATTCTTTTGCTCTACTTAAACACATAGACCTACAATATAGATATATATTGTAATCTAAATAAACTCATAATGTCTAGTTGATGAGAAATCTTTTTAAACACAATTATAACTTATAAGACCTATATATATTTTTGACCATATTGATACTTTAATTCATAACCAACCTTATGTAGTCAACTTGATATACACGTCACAAGACTTGATGCAAGTCTATTAGCTATGTCTGNTATAAGACCTATATATATTTTTGACCATATTGATACTTTAATTCATAACCAACCTTACGCAGTCAACTTGATATACACGTCACAAGACTTGATGCAAGTCTATTAGCTATGTCTGCATTAGTTATCATTATTATTTTATTAATGAAAATTGAATTTTCTCTTTCCTAGTTGATTAACTTAATTGATCATATTACATGGTTCCACCGTAAATTTGATGACAACAACTAGCAGGCCATCCCAATTTTGCTTTGTGTAACCTATTGCAAAGTATTCATCTTTTATTGTTTATTGTGTAGCATTTTTTTTACGAACTAGTGGTATNCAACAACTAGCAGGCCATCCCAATTTTGCTTTGTGTAACCTATTGCAAAGTATTCATATTTTATTGTTTATTGTGTAGCATTTTTTTTATGAACTAGTGGTATTTTTTTTCATGGTAGATTTATTTTTAGATTGTTTATGCACTCCCTTTTTATTTATTTGATTATAATTGTTGTTTTGTGAATTTGACCTTCATGACAATAGAACTATATTGTTCCTTGACGACTATCCATATAATTTTAATTTGTCATCACTTTTTTTTTGTGTCTTGATCATTTTTCACATAGGTCAACTCAATTCAATCTAATGAAATGTTTGATTTGTATATATATAATTTGAATCCTTTTTAATTTGTATTTAATTATCTTATTCTTGGTCATAACTTGTTGCCTAATTTTTATTAAATAAGACATGATTTCTTGACAATAATTTGTGTCTTTTAATTTGTTGGGATGTTAATTAAGATAACTTTTTTTTTTCAAATATGTTAATCTTGAATATCTTTGTTCCAAAATTTTATGTTAGGTAACCTAAGAATTTTATCTTACTGACTTGATTTTCAAGTGATATTTTTTTTTTAACAAACTCAACCTTGACTTTTTTCAAGAAATAAATAAATCTTGTTCCGTGGGAATTTTTTTGTTTGCTTTGGGTTGACTTTGTTTCAAGAGTATTAATTTTAATTTTAATTGACTTTTCTCAAAAATTTTATTTTAGATGACATTCGTTCCCATAGCTTATAATTTTTGTGTCAACTATAGGTGGGTTTTGTTATAAGAGTTTTATTTATTTATTTATTTTTTTGTGATTTCTATGATAATCTTAGGTGATTTTTGTGTCAACTTAGGTGATTCTTGTGACGACATTAGGTGACTTTCGTGACAGTCTTAGGTGACTTTTGTGACAATCTAAGGTGACTTCTGCGGTAACCCAACATGACTTCTATGGTAGTCCAAGGTGACTTCTGTGGCAGCCCTAGGTGACTTCCGTGACAGCCCTAGATGACTTCTGTAACAACTATAGATGATTTATATGACACCCATAGGTGACTTATGTGGCAGCCTAAAGTGACTTCTGTGGTAGCCCTAGGAAACGGGTAACAACCCTAAATGACTTTTGTGACAGTCCAAGACAACTTTTGTGGCAATCTAAGGTGATTTCCGTGACAGGCCTAGGTGACTTTTGCGACAGCCCAAGGTGATTTATGTGGCAGCCCAAGGTCACTTCTGTAACAGCCTAAGATGACTTCTTTAATGACCGTAGGTGACTTCTGTGACAGCCATATGTGACTTTTGTGACAACCCTATGTCACTTCTGTAATAACTATAAGTGACTTTTTATTGTATTGCTATTAATATTATTATTTTATTCCCCCTTATTTATTTATTATTATTATTTTAGCATCAAGGTTTATTTTATTATTATTTGCTTTCTTTTTTTCCTCAAATTTATTTATTTATTATTATTATTTTTTCAGATTGTCTTATCTTAAAAAGATAAATCGGGAAACATTATCAAAATTTCAATTCAAAGAAAGAACTTACCTCGCTATGAGTGGATTGCAGAGTCGGAGGATCCAGTTTTGAATGAAAAAGCGTTGTATTTTCCAACTGTTGTAGCAAAAAACTATAGAACCAATGAGCTATCAACATTATCGCTCAAAGTTCTTGAGCCCATGACTAGTCCTTGTAGACGCTTGAGAATAATCTATGACTTGAACTTCATATGCCGGTAATTAGTGAATATCCTTTACTAAAGAACATGCACAAAAAATGACATGGTTAAGTCAGATTGACAACCCTCACTTTGCACACCTTCATATCATTCCAAAGATCATCTTATCCTAAAGCCATTTGTTGCTGATCTGATCAATTAGAGGATTGCGAGATGTGGATGTTCATTGAACCCAAGGGGAGATATTCAATATCTGAATGGGTTTTGGGAGTGGTCTCAATGAATTTACTGCAAGTTGTTAGACAAAGGTTTTGACGAACTTGCTTATGTTGTGCATATAACCCCTTTTGACTACTCTAGACTTAACAGTGTATATCGCACCCTTCGTGAAGTTCGGTGTCCACAAATGAATACCTTTGTTATGGGGAGAATTTTGAATCTCACTTTAGAAAATGCAACACATCGCTAGTCTTTCAATCCATGGCGAATATTTTGAAGAAATTATCCCAAGCCTGACTAAGTTGAGAGACTCCGGTACTAGCGCTCTCCCAGTGACTTGCCTGTACTTGTTTAAGGCTTTTGTCTTAATTAATAAGAAGAAAGGGAATAATCAGCCCCGTCATTTAGATTGGCTTGATTTTTGGTTCAAGGATGGCGCATGTGCTTCGAATCCTAAGAAGAGCAAGACATATAAAGCAGCCATGACAAATTGTTTTAAAAGGGATGAAGAATTTTTACAAAACGAAGATTGGTGAGACCAATTTAGGCAGAGATACAACTTATGAAGACAAAGATCAATGGTGATGATCCCTTCATTCTTCTAGATCTTGACCTTGATGTCACGATACGTGAAGACTTGGAGACTGCAGCTTATTTAGCTTTATGGCTATGTCGCTTTGTATTTCCTTCATCAGATGATGTTATTCGTCCAACAATCTTTAAGACTGCCTCCTGAATGGCTACGAAGTCACATATAGCTTGGTTCCCCCTATTCTTGCAAGCATTTGAAAATGTCTATCTGAGACATGCAGCACCCGATATAACCAAAAAAATCTCAGGATGTCTTCTTATGCTTTTCCAAGTCATTACTTTTATGCTTGCCAACATTGCATTTCCTTCCGGGAGTTTATGCCAAGGTTGATGAGGAGCTTGATCGTCCTTCGCTTTGACAATTCAAAGGTATACTAAATGCTTATCTTTTTTATGAGGAATAAGCAAAAGGATTTTGAGATCTTCTGCAGAAAAGTATGAGTTCCAGTGATTTTTGTTGGCAACTGAGTTCTGTATTCTGGAAACCACGGGAATCATCGTGATGATGGACAAAGATCAGAGAAAACCTCAAAATTAATGAAAAGTATGCGAGCTGGACATGTCATGTATCGTCATGGGTCAATTTTCATTCTTGAGATGTATAGCCCAAGTCGCTTTGTAAGGCAGCATGGATTTCATCAAAGATTGTTGGGTATTCCCTCAGATCCATCGATAATTTCATTTGATGCCTCTTTTTTATATTGGGTATAGTTAAGTTTAACCAGGATAAATAGTGAGGTAGGAATCCATGTCCTTAATAACTATGCTCAGATTGGGAATCAATGTGACAATAGTTACAACGACTGGTGGAAAGATGATGTACTTCCACACCTAGACGCATCAATTATAAAACCTTGTTAGGTAGTAAATATGAGAATTTCAAATTCAAAGCTGAAGATGTTGGGTTAAAGAAGTGGAAAACCATTCTTAAAGTGCCTAAATCTCCTCTACGTCTTAAAAAATGGGACAATTCAAAAGATTATTTGAATCCCATGAACAACCAGCTCCAAAGATGTTGAAAGTCACAACACCTATTTCAAGATAAGTTGATGTCGATATGCTCATCCTTTAATCATCCAAGGGTCTACTAAAGTGAGTTCGTCAAATGAAATTTAATCATGCACTCCTTTTATCCCGTATGTCCAAGGGTGCTTTCAAGAAACAGGATACCAGCTCGAATCGTGGAAGGATTCCAAGTATAATTATACCATTTGATAATTCTGGTTCAACTAAGTAGACAATTCAAGAGAGGTGCCAAACTAGAGCTATAGAAGTTGAGCATAATTTGACTTGTGCTAGGTCAGAAGATGGTGCAAATCATACTACTAAAAAGTTCACCATAGGCAAGGTTGGCCCATCTTATAACGCTTTGAATTACTTATCAACTTTTTTTAGAATTATCCATGTGATCCCGCAATGAAGGTACTTACAAAATTTTATTATTATTATCATTATTTTTTGTTTTATTTATTTATTTATTTATTTTTTTCAAATCCCTTACTCTTCTTCTTCTTCTTTTTTTAAAGCTTTTTCTCCACTTTCAGATCTTGCTGCATTAAATTCCATCCTAGGTATTTGTGGAAACTAAAATCCTGACAATGATATCATTGGAGCTTTATTTGATGACAACGATCGGACCATATCCATGCTTTCCAACAGTGGTGGGATTCTTCCTTTGGTTGATAGAGAAAATATTAATCTATGTGAAGAGAAAGTTAATTCTAAAACAAATCCTTCATTTGCTATACAAGCAAGGCAATAAGATATTAATAATTCTGCTATGAATACTTCTCTCGAGCCTTATACACTTGGTGAAATGTGATCCCCAAAACTAATGTCTATGTTTTCATCTGTCTCAGGTATATTTCATTAGTTTGATCTAGTTGCCCTTTCGATTAGTATCTAAGTAATCACATATCTTTATTTTTGTCAGGTCCTCCAACCGAATCAATTACCTTTGAAAAATTGACAAAGAAAATAATTCTGATTGGGATGCCCCCATATTTGAAGGGTGAATTTGATTACGCCGAGAAAAATGGCTTCTTCGAATTGAAGACTTGGTGGACCTCCAAGTCTTCAACTATTGAACATACTCTTAAAAAGCTCTTTTATATTGACACAGATCGTTTGGTGAGACAAATGGATTGCCTTATCATGAAAGTAGATGAGTAACTTTCGAAATGCTAAGAAAGTTTCAAAGCTTTAACCTCTAAAAAAAGAGATAGAAGGTTGACAAAAATTGATAGCATGATATCAGGAGGACAAATCAAAGTTCTTAGCTTAATTGAACAACTGTTGATATCTGAAATAGGGTTATTGAGTCTTGATGATGAGATCCAATGACTGTAAGATCAGAGGGCCAAGGTAGCATCTAGTATTGACTTCATTCGTGATAAACGGTAAAACACTAAAGAGACTATTGGATTGATGGAGAAAGAGCGTGTCAAACTCCAAAAGTCTCATATTTACTATGTTTAAGAGATACAAGATGTAGGCAAGATGTGATTCATGTTAGGGAATGAATTTTCTTCACTAGCCTCAATCGACTAGGTTGAAAAATTTTTATGATCTTACAACTCTTCATAGCAAATATGGATGTTTAGATTTGAAATTTTTTTTATGCTATTATTTATTGAACTAAAAAGGTTGGCTTTAAAATCACTTAGATATCTTGAAAAGGTTTAAGTTTAAACATAATTGCTAAGGGAACTTTTTTTTTTTTTTGGTTGAGTCGTTCATAGTTTTATATCATGCGGGTCTGGAGCAAAAAGTTTTTTTTTTTGGGTTAAGTCGTATATATTTTTAACTTATGCGGGGCAGGAGTAATTTTTTTTTTTTTAATTCATGCAGCCCAGAATTTTTTTTTTTTTTTAAGGCTATACATAGCTTTAACTTATGCAGGTCAAGAGTAAAATGCAATTTAGGCTCGTGCGTCAAGGAACCATGCTTGCTTTCAGGCATAAAAGCGCTTTAGAAATTTCTCATTGATTGGGTCAACCCTCAAGCCATTTTTATCAACAATCTTGTATGCGTTGTTGGTGTAGACTTCTTTCACCATATATGTACCATCCCACTTTGGCATGAATTTTTGATCGATGCGATGTGGAATGACAATGGGTCTTTGAATTGCAAGGACCAAATTTCATGCTTGGAATGATCGGACACAAACCTTCTTATTGAAAGCTTTGGAAAGTCTGGTTTGAGAACATTCTAGGTTTTTTTGTGCAACCAGTCTCTTCTCATCAAGTGTTTCAAGCTCATCTAAATGTAAATGAACATTTTCTTCATTTGTGAGTTATTCTTGTAAGGCAATTCGCAAGAAGTGAATTTGACTCTCTAGAGGAAGAGCCACTTCAATGTCATACACAAGAGAATATTGAGTAGCTTGTGTTGGAGTTCGGTATGTTGTTCAGTATGCCCAGAGAACTTCACCAACCCTTTCACGTAAATCCTTCTTTAATTTGGAGACAACTTTCTTCAACAAATTGCACAAGGTCTTGTTGAAGGCTTCTGTGAGTCCATTGGCCAATGCGTTGTACGTGGATGAATTATATATTGTACAAACCCAAATTTGATACATAGCTTAGCCATAAGGTTATTAATAAATGGCTTTCCATTATCGGTGATAATGTAACGAGGTACACCATATTGACATATAATATATATCTGAACGAAGTCGACAACATTCTATTTCTTCACTTCTTTGAGGGGAACCGTTTCCACCCACTTGGAGAAATAATCGATTGTTGCTAAGATGTAAAGATGTTCTGCTAATGATTTTGGAGTAAAAGGTCCTACGACATCAAGTCCCCATGCATCAAAAGACCATGATGTGATTGTAGGATGTGATAGTTCATGTGGATGGTAAATGAAATTCGCATGAAACTGACAAAGTTGACATTTTTTGTCGTAACTCATTGAGTCTTGTACCATGGTGGGCCAGTAATACCCTATTAGCTTTTTGTCGTTTCTCGGTTCTATGATGTGGATCATTTGGTAACTTCCTATACTGCAAGTAGTCAATCAGAGGCTTCCTCCAATCTTCATTTTCAACTTGCACTATTGAAATGATAGTAACTTCCTCTATTTCATGGAGCAACGGAGGTATTACTCATCTTTGAAAAATTGGAACCGAAATTATTTGAAAATAAAATTTTGTAAACACGACGACAAGATTAGCAAGAGCATCAACATATCTGTTTTCACTGAATGGTACGTTTCCAATGGTGACTTGATCAAACTGACTCATAAGTTGAGTTACATAGTGACAGTATGACATCAAATAAGGTTTACAAACATCGTACAATTTCAAAACCTGATGAACCACTAACTGCGAGTCTTCATAGATTTGGTTCAATGAATTAAGAATAATTAAAATACCAGATTTGTGCAAGTGATTACGCCCAAAGAATAACGCGGTAATTGTAGCACAGTTTTGGGGTGTCGATTCCACAGAGAGACAAATTAAAAGAATAATAGAATGAACAAAGAAATTAAAGAAAAATATTAAATGATTACTGGATAATAAAGATTAATTTTAAATGCAAATTAAAGTGAAATAAAGTGACTAACGAAAAAAGTACTCAAATTTGACAAACAGTAAAGCGTCGGGAATCCTTTACACAAATCTGGTATTTTAATTATTCTTAATTCATTGAATAACTCAATTGAGAATTTAATTCCCAAAATTCCCAATCGAAAGATATAGATTTATAAACCAAGATTAAACTCAATGCAACCCTTTGAAAAATCATTCACCACTTTTAAAATATGTAAATTATTATCACTATTGAAAAAATTTAACGACGACAATATACTCAAGAAACAATATTGCAACAAAGAATTAAATCAATATAAATAAATAATTGGTCCAAACATAATCAAGAGCTAAACCATTCAATAGAAAAAGTATGACTGAATCCATAAACAGAATAAATTCTATGATTACTCGGAGAAGAAAATATCAATNCTAAACCATTCAATAGAAAAAGTATGACTGAATCCATAAACAGAATAAATTCTATGATTACTCGGAAAAGAAAATATCAACAATAAATTGAGAATGATAAAATAAAAGAGTTTTACTAATTAAAAATTAACTGCATATATTAAAAATAAATAAAATATCATCTACTATGCAAGTTCATTCCTCGCCTAACTTGAGAATTTAGTTATCCATAAATATAATAAAAAACAAAAATCTCCCAAAGAAATAAAGTAAAGCAGTCATTGGCATTTTTTTGGTGTTTTGAACTGCGTCTCTGTTTTTCTTAACCACCGGCCGTCTGCCTTCTTTTTCCTTTTTTTTCCCTTCTTCCAGCCACCACTCCCAGGTAAAAAGAAAAGGCCAGCCGCCACCCACAATGAAAAGAAAAAAAAGTAAAGGCAAGGGTTTTGTTTTAAAAGTCAATACCCTTTTGAAAAAATATATTTTCGTCCCCTCTTTTCTTTGGCCTTTCTACTTCAACTCCTCTTGATTTCAACCTTTTTACTTTAGTCCCTAAAGCCCAAAACTTGTGTAATTTGAGGAAGATAAAGTCCAATAAAAATTATGAGTGTTAGGCCCACTAGACAGCTGCATCAATTTTAGTCTTTTACTCCATGGGCTGCCAACAAAATAAAAACAAATATAAAACCCAAATAATAAAGTTCCAAAAATATTAAATGTTAAACCTAATTGTAAATTATTTTTCACCAACCAATAATGCAATATTTAAAATTTAAAATATTATAAAATCATGCTCAAATATATCTTAATGTTAATAGATATTAAATTTAATAATATAAAATGTATCTAATTATTTCTATTCACATTTTAGCATTTTAATCCAATAATAGGGTATTTAAAATGTATTTTCGTGCACTTATCACACCCCCCAACTTAGTCATTGCTAGTCCCTAGCAATTTTCATGTCAAAACAATGAAAGAAACCAAAGAAAATCACACACAAAGGCCATCAAGTCACACTTTCCAAATTCACATATCAAAATAATCTTAGGAATTCAATAACCCCATCACAAGCAATCCACCTAAAGCAATCCACAGAGTGTGTGTGTGTGTGTTTCAAACTATATCCATCTAATCAGAAGCCCTGACACATGCAACATTAAGAATATCTCAAGAAAAAAGTTCAACTCCATAACTCACAGGTATAAAAGTGTTTCGTGTGGAGATTTTCTCTATGGAGTTGAAAATGGGTGTGCACACACTCTCATGGGGAATTTGACAATTTTGTACAAGCAACAAGCAAACATTGATCATATGATAGGAATACGAACAAATGAGACTTCCACCACGCTTTCCCAAAATCTTACATAGAATCAGAATGGTCAACACAAAAGGTTGTAATGTAGCTTAGGTTTTGAGGCTATATAAAAAAATGGAAAGGATTCAAAAACTTCCAAGTACATACATAGGGAATCTTGTTAAATCTCTCAGTAAACTATATTTCTCACTTGATGTACTCTTCAACCTTTCAAGTCATCAAATAATGCCTTTATTTATTTATTTATTTTTTTTTATAGAAATAATTTGGTGAACAATTATGTCACCCTGGTATTTTGCTATTTCTACCCAGCCTTGGCTTTTTGTTTTCTTACTCACTTGAACACCTTGTAACTCATGTTCTTCCTTTTTCTCTCTCTGACTCTTTTTTTCAAAAAGAATTTTACATCTAGTACACACTTGGAAGTAATAAGGGTAGGAAAAATCAGTGTATAGGTTATACTCCAATGTGGAGAGGTATGGATAATGTAGGCATATGAAAAGAAAAAGCTACATGTGTTTATTGGCTCAAAGTTGGCTACTAGGGGTTTTATGTGGAAAGGGTTAGCTTGAAAGGCTCTAACGTTGATCCTCAGTTAACCTTCGTCATATCCCAAGTATACCTTCGTCATATCCAAAGTATATCCACCATCTTACCATAAACCATGTAATGATATTCTCAAAAGAAGTACCCAGTTCAACAGATCAATGAACGCTTATCACAATTTACTGTAGTTGTAGGCTCTCAATCCTCTCCAAAACTCACATGAATACTTAAGCAAAAGAGTTCTTTAGCTACATGTGTCAAACCACCATCTTACCACAAAGCTTGGATGAGTGCATTAGAGGTTCTGTGAATGCTTCAGACAAAAAATTGATTATGGTGGTTTTGGAGAATTCACAAAGATGACTATGAATGAGAATAAGTACACATGTGAAAAGAATGCACGTGTATGTAAAATTTAAAATATTTCACACATGAAAATATGCCACAGAATTCCAACAAGTATTGTAAATATTGAATTGCACCACCACCCCCCAACTTAAATGAAACATTGTCCTTAATGTTTAAGAATTAAATTTGAATGCGGAGGAACTAAAATGAATAGAATACACCTAATGAGTGACGTGGGTAGTTCGTTAAGCACCAAAGATGGTAAACTGACAAATGAAACTAACTTGCAAACAAAAACAAATAAAACAACAACAAACTAAAAGAAAAAAATAAAAATAAAATAAAACAAACAAAACAAATAAAGAAAAACATACCTGCGTGGTGTGGTCAAGGTTGATAGACCGGATCCTCAAGTGGAATGTCTTCCACTTCTAGATTTGACCATCCTTAAGATTCTCTATTTCCACCGCCCCATGTGCAAAAACATTCTTCACTATAAAAGGCCCGGTCCACTTAGACCTAAGTTTTTCAGGGTGCTTATGGAGTCTAGAATCATATAAGAACACTCGATCATTAAGCTTAAATGTTTTTCTCAAAATAGTTTTATCATGAAACGCTTTCATTTTAGCTTTATGGATTTTAGAGTTCTCATAAGCATCTTTTCTCAACTCCTCTAATTCGGTCAACTGAAAGTTTCTAAGTTTAACTGTTTCTCCCATGTCAAAATTGAAATACTTGATGGCCCAATAGGCTCGATACTCGAGCTCTACAGGTAAGTCGCAAGACTTTCCAAAAACAAGCATATAAGGTGACATGCCTAAGGTAGTTTTGAAAGTTGTACGGTAAGCCCAAAGCGCATCAACTAGTCTCAAAGATCAATCCTTGCGATCCAGGTTTACCGTTTTTTCTAAAATTTGCTTAATTTTCCTATTTGCAAATTCTATCTGTCCACTTGTCTTAGGGTAGTAGGCAGTAGAGACCTTATGTATCATCCCATATTTTTTCATTAAAGCCTCAAAAGAACGGTTACAAAAATGAGTACCCCGGTCACTAATGATAGAACGTGGTATACCAAATCGAGATAACACATTCTCTTTGATAAATTTAATTACCGTCTTATTATCATTGCTCCTGCAAGATACTGCCTCTACCCATTTTGATATATAATTTATTGCCACAATAATATATTGATATCCAAAAGAAGGAGAAAATGATCCCATAAAATCAATATCCCAACAATCAAAATTTTCAATCACTAAAATTGGATTTAAGAACATCATATTGCGATGGAACATAACTCCTAACTTTTGACACTTTTCACATGAGCAACAATAGATATTTGCATCCTTAAACAAAGGTGGGCCAATAAAATCCATACTGCAGAATTTTTACAGCGATTTTCTTCATTGAAAAGTGGCCCCCACAAGCTTGGGAGTGACAAAATTTCAAGACGCTGGCAATCTCCTCATCAGGGATGCAACACCTTAAAATTTGATTAGGACAATATTTGAAAAGAAAAGGGTCATCCCAATAGAAATTTCGTACCTCAGTCATGAACTTCCTCTTGTCCTGAGTGCTCCAATCCACCGGTATCTCACCTGCAACCAAATAATTCACAATATGAGCAAACCATGGTTGAGAAGTAACAGAAAGTAAATGCTCATCGGAAAAATTATCCCCGATTGGCAGGTGGTCAGAGGTATTCTCAAATGTGAGTCTCGAGAGATGGTCAGCCACTACGTTTTCCACTCCTTTGTTGTCTTTGATGGTGATGTCAAATTCTTGCAAAAGTAAAATCCACCATATTAGTCGTGCCTTAGCATCTTTCTTTGTAAGAAGGTACTTAAAGGCTGCATGATCTGTGAAAATAATAATAGGAGAACCAATTAAATAAGCATGAAACTTATCCAAGGCAAACACTACAGCTAGTAACTCTTTTTTCGTGGTGGAATAATTTATCTGAACACTATTTAGAGTTTTACTAGCATAATAAATGACAAAAGACTTCCCCTCCCTTCGTTGTCCAAGAACAGCACCCATAGCAAAATCACTAGCATCACGCATGATTTCAAAAGGTAAAGTCCAATCAGGTGGCTGCATTATGGGTGCTGAGGTAAGCTTGCCAATTAACGTTTTAAAGGCTCCTTGACAATCTTGTGTCCACTCAAATGGGGCATCTTTAGCTAAGTGGTCACATAATGGTCTAGATGTGGTGAAAAAATTCTGTATGAACCTCCTATAAAAGCCCCGCATGACCAAGAAAGGATCTCACATCCTTTGTTGTCCTAGGTGTAGGCAACTTAGAGATTAATTCAATCTTAGATTGATCAACCTCTATCCTTCTAGAAGAAATAATATGCCCTAAGACAATACCTGAAGGTACCATAAAGTGACATTTCTCCCAATTCAAAATCAAATTCTTTTCCTCACAACGAGTCAATACTCTCTCTAAATTCAATAAGCATGCATCAAAAGAAGATCTAAAAACAGTTAAGTCATCCATAAAAACTTCCATGCAATTTTCAACCATGTCACTAAAAATGCTCATCATGCAACGTTGAAAAGTAGTTGGTGCATTACACAATCCAAATGACATTCTACGAAAAGCATAAGTACCAAAAGGACAAGTGAAAGTGGTTTTTTCCTGGTCTTTTAATGCAATTTCAATTTGATAATAACCAGAATAACCATCCAAGAAACAATAGAAAGGATGACCAACTACACGCTCAAGAATTTGATCAATAAAAGGGAGAGAAAAATGGTCTTTTCGTGTGATAGCATTCAATTTTCTATAATCAATGCACATTCGCCACCCAGTCACAAGTTTTGTAGGGACTAACTCTCCCAANAAGGTAAAGTCCAATCAGGTGGCTGCATTATGGGTGCTGAGGTAAGCTTGCCAATTAACGTTTTAAAGGCTCCTTGACAATCTTGTGTCCACTCAAATGGGGCATCTTTAGCTAAGTGGTCACATAATGGTCTAGATGTGGTGAAAAAATTCTGTATGAACCTCCTATAAAAGCCCCGCATGACCAAGAAAGGATCTCACATCCTTTGTTGTCCTAGGTGTAGGCAACTTAGAGATTAATTCAATCTTAGATTGATCAACCTCTATCCTTCTAGAAGAAATAATATGCCCTAAGACAATACCTGAAGGTACCATAAAGTGACATTTCTCCCAATTCAAAATCAAATTCTTTTCCTCACAACGAGTCAATACTCTCTCTAAATTCAATAAGCATGCATCAAAAGAAGATCTAAAAACAGTTAAGTCATCCATAAAAACTTCCATGCAATTTTCAACCATGTCACTAAAAATGCTCATCATGCAACGTTGAAAAGTAGTTGGTGCATTACACAATCCAAATGACATTCTACGAAAAGCATAAGTACCAAAAGGACAAGTGAAAGTGGTTTTTTCCTGGTCTTTTAATGCAATTTCAATTTGATAATAACCAGAATAACCATCCAAGAAACAATAGAAAGGATGACCAACTACACGCTCAAGAATTTGATCAATAAAAGGGAGAGAAAAATGGTCTTTTCGTGTGATAGCATTCAATTTTCTATAATCAATGCACATTCGCCACCCAGTCACAAGTTTTGTAGGGACTAACTCTCCCAAGTCATTCTTCACCACAGTAACACCTGATTTTTTAGGAACAACCTGTGTAGGACTTACCCATTTACTATCAGCAATAGGATATATAATTCCCGCATCTAATAGTTTCAACACTTCATTTTTCACAACTTCTTTTATAGTGGGATTAAGCCTACGCTGGGGGTCTCTATGAGGGCTAGTTCCATCCTCTAAATTAATTTTATTAGAATAGACCAGGGGACTAACATCTTTTATATCAGCAATGCTCTAACCTAAGGCTGACTTATGCTTACTTAGGGTTCGAATTAATTTCTCACCTTGAGACTCAGACAATTCATATGAGATAATAACAGAAAAAGTATCACCTGGACCAAGGAAAACATGCTTTAAACCCTTAGGTAGATCCTTCAATTCAACTTTGGGTGCTTCCATACTTGAAGGAATTTGTTTTTCACCTTTTGCAAGCAACTCCTCAAACTTCGGTTGTCATGCCCGAGTGCCATAGTCCAGAGTCCTATCAAAACTAGCACACATATCAACTACATTAGATGGATCACTCATAGAATCAAACTCATAATGAACAAGAAAATTCTCAAGGGGATCAAAATCATGAGCTATAGAAACTCCCTTATCCATGAGTGNCTAGCACACATATCAACAACATTAGATGGATCACTCATAGAATCAAACTCATAATGAACAAGAAAATTCTCAAGGGGATCAAAATCATGAGCTATAGAAACTCCCTTATCCATGAGTGAGTCAATAATGTATGTTTGGTGGCTCTCGTCATCATCTGCTGGCTGTTTTGCAATATGGAAAATATTCACCTCGAGAGTCATGTTTCCAAAAGACAGTCCCATGAGCCCATTCTTGCNTCATCTGCTGGTTGTTTTGCAATATGAAAAATATTCACCTCGAGAGTCATGTTTCCAAAAAACAGTTTCATGAGCCCATTCTTGCAATTAATAAGAGCATTAGCAGTGGCAAGAAAACGCCTACCTAAAATCAAAGGAATTTTAGAAGTAGTATCAACAACAGAGCTAGTGTCAAGGATTTGAAAATCAACCGGATAATAAAATTTGTCAATTTGAATTAAAACATCCCCTACCACACCCCGAGGTACTTTGATTGAACGATAAGCCAATTGCAATACCACAGTGGTTGGTTTGATTTCTTCCAACCCTAACTACAAATAAATAGAATATGACATTAGATTCACGCTAGCTCCTAAATCTAACAAAGCTTGTCCAAACTCATGGTTTCCAATGCTGCACGCAATGGTTGGACAACCAGGATCCTTGTACTTAGGAAGAATTCGCTGCTCAATTAGAGCACTAACTTGCTATGTCAGGAATGTTGTCTTTTTCACATGGTGCTTCATCGTAACTATATACAAATCCTTGAGAACTTTTGCATAAGTAGGAACTTGTTTAATCACATGCAAAAGAGGAAGCTTGATTTTTACCTGCCTTAAATTCTCTAGGATTTCATTGTTAGGATCCAGAGTTCGCTTGCTTAATTTTAAAGTTGGAGGGAATGGTACCTTAACAAGACTCTTTGTTACCTCAGGTTCCTTGGGCAGCTCTGCATCATTACTATCTTGATCCTTGTCTACATTCTCTAATTTGTTCGTTGTTGGAATGTGTAATAAATCACCACTTCGTGTCACAATGGTATTCACATCCTTCAAATTCTCTTGTGCCATGTGCTGGCCATGGGANCACGCTAGCTCCTAAATCTAACAAAGCTTGTCCAAACTCATGGTTTCCAATGCTGCACGCAATGGTTGGACAACCAGGATCCTTGTACTTGGGAAGAATCCGCTGCTCAATTAGAGCACTAACTTGCTATGTCAGGAATGTTGTCTTTTTCACATGGTGCTTCCTTGTAACTATATACAAATCCTTGAGAACTTTTGCATAAGTAGGAACTTGTTTAATCACATGCAAAAGAGGAAGCTTGATTTTTACTTGCCTTAAATTCTCTAGGATTTCATTGTTAGGATCCAGAGTTCGCTTGCTTAATTTTAAAGTTGGAGGGAATGGTACCTTAACAAGACTCTTTGTTACCTCAGGTTCCTTGGGCAGCTCTGCATCATTACTATCTTGATCCTTGTCTACATTCTCTAATTTGTTCGTTGTTGGAATGTGTAATAAATCACCACTTCGTGTCACAATGGTATTCACATCCTTCAAATTCTCTTGTGCCATGTGCTGGCCATGGGATGCGGACTGAGCTTGAGAAGGGAACTTACCTCGCTCATTCACACTCAAAGAGCTCATCAATTTGGACACTTAGCTCTTTATTTCTTTGTTTTCTTCAACAACCTGCATAATCAAAGATTCAAATTTTTGGTTAGTTTTATCCTGTGTCTCAATGAAAGCATGCAAAGAGTCTTCTAAAGGACTCCTAGAAGATGAAGGTGCATGATAAGGTGCAGGGTATGATCTAGGGGGTTGTGCAGGTGGTTGATTTTTAGACTTCTAGCTAAAATTAGGGTGATTACNTTTTGCATAAGTAGGAACTTGTTTAATCACATGCAAAAGAGGAAGCTTGATTTTTACCTGCCTTAAATTCTCTAGGATTTCATTGTTAGGATCCAGAGTTCGCTTGCTTAATTTTAAAGCTTGAGGGAATGGTACCTTAACAAGACCCTTTGTTACCTCAGGTTCCTTGGGCAGCTCTGCATCACTACTATCTTGATCCTTGTCTACATTCTCTAATTTGTTCGTTGTTGGAATGTGTAATAAATCACCACTTCGTGTCACAATGGTATTCACATCCTTTAAATTCTCTTGTGCCATGTGTTGGCCATGGGANTCAGGTTCCTTGGGCAGCTCTGCATCATTACTATCTTGATCCTTGTCTACATTCTCTAATTTGTTCGTTGTTGGAATGTGTAATAAATCACCACTTCGTGTCACAATGGTATTCACATCCTTCAAATTCTCTTGTGCCATGTGCTGGCCATGGGATGCGGACTGAGCTTGAGAAGGGAACTTACCTCGCTCATTCACACTCAAAGAGCTCATCAATTTGGACACTTAGCTCTTTATTTCTTTGTTTTCTTCAACAACCTGCATAATCAAAGATTCAAATTTTTGGTTAGTTTTATCCTGTGTCTCAATGAAAGCATGCAAAGAGTCTTCTAAAGGACTCCTAGAAGATGAAGGTGCATGATAAGGTGCAGGGTATGATCTAGGGGGTTGTGCAGGTGGTTGATTTTTAGACTTCTAGCTAAAATTAGGGTGATTACGCCACCCCGAATTATAGGTATCAGAATAAGGTGTAAAAGGCTTCTTGTACATACCTAAGGTATTACATTGTTCCTCATACATCCCTCTCATCTCAGCAAGTGTGAGACATTCTTGGGCGAGGTGATCTACCCCGCACACACAAAACATGGTCCAAAAGACTCTACATGATTAGCCATGTGTGTTGGCTTTAAGTCCTTAGTCTTTAACATATCTAGTTCCCTAGTGAGCATTTCAACCTTAGCCTTTAGGCTATCCTCTTCCCTGAGATGGTAAATTCCACCACCATTTCGGTTTCCTGAAGTT